>JBBPBX010003189.1:44691-56506 GCA_038048925.1 Garcialebias charrua | reverse complement strand
CAACAAAATATCAGTGAAGAGAATTATGATGAGTTTAAAAAACCGGAGTGTCCGAGGGAGCCGTGAACGCAGCACAGGAGGGGCGCGCACTGTGCTGACGAGCCGTTGCTTGTGGAAACAGCTGGTGGTTTCTGTCAGCCAACTGCGAGGATTGTTTGCAGCCTTGCCGCGAGTAAAAGTTAAAATTAGACTCGAACCGAGCCCGTGCTGCTGCTCCGAGCCACACCGGGCCATGTCACCGGGCCAGCGACACTTTATCAGCCGACTTTTAGCTCGTTGTTAGCGGCGGAGCAGCCCCAGCCGGCGGCTGCTGACGTCACTGCTTCTGCGCAGCCCGACACTTCTCAGAACCAGGCTTTTATTTATTTATTTATTTATTTCTTCTTGTTTGTTATTAGTTTAAACATGACTCATATTCATTATAAGTTCTCGTCCAAGCTGAGCTACGACACGGTGGTGTTCGACGGGCCGCACACCACGCTCAGCGAGCTGAAGAGGCAGATCATGAGCAGGGAGAAGCTCCGGGCTGCAGACTGCGACCTGCACATCACTAACGCACAAACCAAAGAAGGTAACCAACAAAACACGCGTGGAATCAAACTTCACTCATGAAGCGGTGAGAGCGTTGTTTTTTCCCCACCCTTCCCAGTTGAAATGGCAGGTTGTTGGAGAAGCACGTGGTCCAGCTTTGACAGCAGGTCCAGAAAAGTCCAACCAGGACAATGAAGGGGGTTCTGGATGAATGGGCCACATTCCTGCTGGCTTTACACCAAATGGTCTGCTGCTGGTGGAGCAACTGGGCAGAGATGTGGGCTCAAACGACCAGTTCAATAAACCCAAACATGCACTAACATCAAGAAGTTATGTCTTCAGCTTGATCATCAGCTGTTCGGTGATGAGTGTTGTCAGCATCCTGTGGGGTTTTGAAATCCACCATATGCTTGATGACTTTCTCAGACAGCACAGAGAGGAAACTCCCTTTAGATGTAGAGATTAGAGAAGAACTGAAGACATGAGTGCATTCGAGGTGTTGTGAGCCCAGGAGGCTGTTTGCTTTCATCTCGTTTGAGTTAAATTAAGTAAGCAGGTTGAAATAACATGATGGAAGCCGTTAAACAGATTTAATTTCAATCTGCTTTAAAGGCTGAGAAAATATTTACGCATGATCAAATAAATAAAAAAAGGTGTTCAATACAGAAACAACTGGACTTTATTTGTAACGGAAGACGTTTCGCTTCAATTCAATTGATAAAGCTCCTCGGATGAGAAGCGAAACGTCTTCCGTTACAAATAAAGTCCAGTTGTTTCTGTATTGAACACCTTTTTATTTTTTTTATCACATCATGCGTAAATATGCTGGTGAAGATTCTCAGTCATCCAGGACGGATGACTGAGAATCTTCACCAGCATATTTACGCATGATGTGATAAACATTTTTTTTTCTCAATCCTTATTTACAGTTTTCTTGCAGGCATTAACATCATTTAAAGGGATATTTTTTTCTGACGTGGGTCTCCATGAAAAGTATGAACAGTTAATATCTTACCTGTTGTTTCAGTTTGACGAGACTGGATGAGTTAACAGCTGGTCCGTACGCAGCAGAGACCAAGGTCGCAATTCATACAATCACTATTTTAAAATCCTTTATACGTCCTTTGTTTGATCAACTCCAGGTTGAAGTTTTTACCTGTGTGTGTGTGTGTGTGTGTGTGTGTGTTGGGGGGGGTGTCTTCATTTGTCTTGCAGTAAAATAAAAGGTTTTAATGAAACCATCCAAGTAATTGTTGAAAGTACATCTACAACGCATGAGCTTTTGATGTCAACCCAATTCAAGATGGCCGCCACAGTAAGGCAAGCCTAGCTAATGGTGTAAAACAAACTTGACAGCCGTGAGGAGAGTTAAAATAATAATCATAGATATTGCTGTGATATTTTTAAGATGGCAGTAATCTGCGTTTGGACTAGCCGTTAGCTCATCAGTTTCGTAGGACGTAAACTATTTCTCCAAACTGGAGTCAAAGAGCTATATCTTCAGCAGGTAAGATGCTAGTTGTTCATAACATTTCTACAAAACCTGATTTTAAAATGTCCTTTTAGCATTTTGGGGGTTCCCAACTCTGGTCCTTGAGGAACGCCATCCTGCATGTTTTAGTCGTTTCCCTGCTCCAACACACCTGATTCAGAGAATTTTTTTTTTTTTTACTTAAGGACATTTCTCTGTGCATTTCAAAATTGTATTAAAATTCATTAACACAAGTTTAAAAATAAGTAAATCTGCTCTTAAACTTCTGCATTCGTCCCCTCCTCCTCCCAGAGTACACGGACGACGAAGGCCTGATCCCCAAAGGCTCCTCCGTCATCGTTCGGAGACTCCCCACCGCTGGAGGCAGGTCCAGCTCGAGTAGCAAGACCAACAAGAGGTAAGTGTGTGTGCTTTGGGGTTTTGTTGCTTAATTCCAGCTCTGTTATTACTGCTGCCTGCAACAGGAGCCAACACCCAGCCTGAACTGGCACCTGGAGGTCTGCCCTCAGGATGAGTGATGTTTAACAAGTCCACCAACAAACCTTTGCCAGGAATCTGTCTCGTATACTAGAGAATGGTTGAATATTGAAGAAAATATAGGTCAAGATTTGATTACTGTTCTGTAGGAAAGTTGGGAACAACTAATATCTTACCTGCTGCAGATGGCTCGTTGAGCGACCTCAGTTTGGAGAAACATGATGTGGTTATGACCAGGTTGATGAGCTAATGGCTAGTCCAGAGGGATCCAAAACCAAAGTGGACTGCTGCTTTTTTATTATTTTTATTTATTTTTTATTATTATTATTATTATTGTTTTTTTTTTACGACCAACTCCAGTCTAAGAAACTTCAGTGGTTCACGTTGTCACATTTTAAAAATCCTTTATCTCACAGTTTTGCTTTACATAATCCATCAAAATATGAGCTTCCAGCTGCTAGTGCTATTTGTTTTAGAAAATAACCCATAGTTTTATATAAATACAGGTAGTCCTCGGGTTACGACGGCCTTGAGTTAGGACGTTTCGGGGTTACGACACGCATCTCCATTAAAAAAAATATATATACCTGTATTTTGATTTTTTTTATTTTGAAGCCGTTTCCGGCAGTTTCCGGTTAAGCTGCGGTAGCTGCGGAGGATACAGCTTGCCCTGTACTCTCTAAAAAAGCTAAGTCTGGTCCTCTGGACATTCAAAAAACAAAACAAAACTTGTTGGAGCAAGCTGGACAGGTAGCAGCTGTGGAAAAGTAGCTGTTTTATGGACGGCGGTTTTACACATAAACAAATGCAGAATCTGTAGGAGGAACGGAGGAAATGGCTTCACCAGCAGTTCAGAGTATTTGGACTGCTGGTGAAGCCATTTCCTAACTATTAGCTCTTTTTTCCCCTTCATTATGGCTCTGAAATGTATGTGTTTTTTGATAATTATGTAGGGTACTGTGTTAGGATGGGCTAAGTGCTTGGTAAAATACAGTACTGTACGTATGAGGTGCAGTTTGGACGTATGTTTCGAGTTACGTCGAAATTCGAGATACGACGGAGCGTAAGAACGGAACTCCGTCGTAAGTCGAGGACTACCTGTAATCATGTAGTGGTGAATCGACGGTGAAAATTTGAGCATTGAAGTCATTTTCAGATGTCAGTCTACTGTCTGTGTCTTGGACCAGCTGTTAACAAACCGGACAGAATTAAACTCTTTCTTTAAACAAAGATCAATTAGATAGATCTCTACAACCGGTAAGATATTTATTGTTCATAACCTTACCACAGAACCCCACTTCCAAGATATGAACCATCACTATAATGGTAGATGCAAGCTCCCAGTATAACTCCTGTTGAATTACTGAAACATTTAACTGCAAGGAGTTTCCTGTATTTATCTCCCACCACCAAAAGGGAAAAGGTGATAACCTGTGTTTGTAGTGTTGGTAAAATATCTCATGACCCAATGGACAGATTATAATGAAATGTTCAGAAGCGAAGTAATGAATGATGAACATTCAAGATGGCCGCTACAGCAAATCAACCTTAACAACACAAATGTTTATTATATTTTCAGTTAATTTGAGTGATTTTGAGCTAAATTTGGGTGTGGTAGTAGCTAAGAGTCATCCTTAACCTCCTAAGGGTTAACACAATGTCTGATTACTAGATTGTTCACAAGTGATCGGGTTCTGTGTCACCAGATTCAGGTTGAGGAGTGAAAGTTTTTCAAAACTGCTCATCAGGTCACAGGAAATGACATTTTACCTGATGAGCTCTTCACGTCCACACTACTGTTGCAGTCGGTTAATAATCCACAGGTTTTTAAGTCTTATTAGATTTATAATTAAAGTAATGTGTAACAGAAGCCTAACCTCATCCTTGGTTTAAAAGAACGTGTTCAAAAATCACAGCGCCAGCTAGAGGCCTGGCATGGAAACTACAGCAGGCTCAACATCTTTTGTCTTGTCTAAACAGCACCTGCCTTCAGAACGTATACTGGAAGATCTTTAAAATCTCCAGGAGATAGTTCACGGGGCCCAGACTCAGTCACACCCAAATTAATGCTCTTGTTTAAGGGAAAATGTTGTCAACCTGAAAGTCCCTCGTTTATCGCGGAGGCCGGGACCACCCCCACCCCTGCGATAAGTGGAAAAATCATGAAGTAGGAATACAGTAGTCCAAGTTCAAGTAAACTTTATTGTCATTACCATCTCATGTGGTACATGAAATGGAATGAAATTATGTACACAAGTAGTAGTAGTAAGTAGTAGTTTATTTTAGTATTTAGATAAATGAAGGCATTTTAAACCCTTCCCATACTCTTGCAATATTCTAAATAATGTTTCTAAACTGTAAATGCTCTGAAAGAACACAGAATGTTGTGATTTCAGCTCCCAGCCTCGTCTGCTCTCTGCCACCTGCCAGCTCTCTCGGCCACGCCCACTTCTCGGCCACGCCCACTTCGCGGTCACGCCCACTTCTCCGATGCATGACACGCTGCGAGAAAGCTTCTGCAGCTGTGGGCTGCACACAGGTGCAGCAGATGCTAAATAATTTTAAATAATGTATTTTAAATTGAACAATCCATGCCGACTGTGCGGCTCATCCATCAATCAACCAATTGTGTGTCACGTCCAATCTTACATTGAAAAACTGCAAGATTTAAAACAATTTATTTTATAAAATTTTATTCATTAAAAAAAAAAAATCCATAAACTATAAGAATACAAAATTTAAAATGAAAGGCGGCAGAAAGAATAAAAAACCTTATATCTGCCCCTTTTTTTCAAACAATTAGTTCAAACAATAATAATCTTCAAGTAACAGAACAAAATGAATAACTCTCATTTTTCTACCTCTTAATACAATACACATTAAGCTACTTCATATATTTTTTTTAAACAATTTTTTTGCAAAAAAAATTAGCAATAGAGCAGGTCCGCGAAAAATGAGCCGCGAAGTAGCGAGGGACTACAGTACATGGTGAGACATGTTGGCCCTCTGCTGCTGCCACCCCTTCTACTCACATTTTAAAAGATTTGAGTTAATTTTTTTTCAACAAAGTTCAGCCATCTTTGAAGTTAATGTTTAGTTTCCCTCAGCTCACTGATAAGAAACTCTGCTGTCAAACTAATGTGGAGCTCATGAGAGGAGCTCAGCTGAGTTGGTCAATAAAGTACTTTCCAAACTCTCAGTTCTGTAACGAGAAGAAAATCCTAAATATTTATTCATCAGTGGCCTGTAAAAACACAAAGATGGACTTTGTATTTTCAGGGTAAATCTGGACGACATTCAGACGATTCTTTTTTTCTTTATACATTTCTGTGCAGGTCTTAGCCGTACTTTATTTTCATGACGTTAGCCAAGTATGCCAAATGTTACCTGGTTTATTTTGAATCATACTGGATTTAGATTCAAACAAAACTTGTCTTTGTGTTTCAGTGAGCGGTCAAATTTCCACCTTCCTCACGTCTTCGGAGTCAGCAGAGCAGTACGTAGTCGGACACACACACACACACACACACACACACACACAGAGTGAGAGACAGCTGAATGAAGCACAACAGAGCTGACGATGGTGACACAGCAGATACTTCAAGTAATAGCTGAGAACTTCTGTTTGGACCAGAAACACAAACCTGGATTGATCTGCCACCCGTCAATCAGCCTGTCTGAGGTTCAGCTGTCACTCACTCAGTTTCCTTGTACAAAACCATTCAAGTAGTCATTATTTATTCATTATTTATTTACTCATCAGTGTAAAAACCTGATTTAACATAAAACAGCTGCTTATTTGATAGTAAAAAGAGACATTTTACATGTTTGTGGGTCTTAAGTGGGTCTTTTTTTTTCAGTGTCAACAGCATACGATTAAGATTTATTTGAAAAAAGTTTAGTGTTTGTGTGTGGGTGTGTGTGGGTGTGTGTGTGTCAGACGTTATCAGTCCAAACCCAGCCGTTGTGTCAAGCCACTGGCTCCTCCTAAAACCTGCTTGAGCTCTTAAACATGAAACATCTCAAACTCTTTATAGTTTTGTTGCATCTGGGTGATTTCTTTTTTTAACCATGATAATTCTGTCTAAATAAACAGTTTTACACCAATATACTGTCTGTATTGTTTTAATCTTTATTAAAGCATTAATCAAATGAGTTTTAAGGGACTTGTTTTTGATTTCAAGCTACATTGGGTTACTTTAGTTATCCAGTGTGATAATGTGAACCCTTTTAGTTTCTGGTGGATCATAAGTGTTTCAATGCTACAGTCCGATTTACTTGGCTCACTTCATTTTCTCTGACTCCTCAGGTGAAACGTTTGCCGCTCCTTCCAATCCTTTGAGTCTCGAACTGCAAACGCCTTTTTTTATTTCTCATTTTGTGTTTTTCTACCAATAAAGTCAATTTGGATGAAGCTGTGTTACGGGTTGAATTTATTAAAGTTTTATTTGTAAGAATCAATGGGTGGTTTTTGTTTGAAGACATTTCTGGGACTATAGGTTCCTTCCACAGAAGACGACCTAAACAGGAGCAGTAATTACGTCAACGTGTTTGGCCCATTTAAGATTATTCTATTAACAGAGACACACCTGAAGTGAGTCAGAGTAATTAGATTTCTTTGTGTCTGTGTTGACTTTGTTGGTTTGGCTTTAGATTGCAGCTGATTCCATTTTAAATTAAACATTTGTAAGTGATAAATCTTAATTATGCTGGTTGTGAACCATAAATGGTGTGAAATAAGGTTGTAAATTATCTTTAAACATCAGTTAAAGGAAGTAAATCTATAGTTGCTGTAAAACATTTTGGATGTAGCCTTAAGATATTTAAAAAAAAAATGCTATTGAAAAGTAAAACGACTAAAACATGGTTGTAATTTATCACCCACAATAATCTTCTGGTGTTCATCACTTCATTTGCTGTGAGGTAAAAAGCTCAAATCAAACGTGTGTTTTGGGGAAGTTATCATAAATGGAAAACAAACTACAAGCAAACTTAAATCTTTGAGCTCTAATGAGTTTTAGTAGCGCCTCCTTAGAGGTAAAGTATGGGAGCTGAAAAAGGACATGTTTAGAATAGTTTTCCCGTCGTCTCAAGATGTGTTACTGGAGATGACCAGTTATTTCTCGTCACAACTTGAGCTGCTTTCCTTGAGATGATCTTATTTATTTCAACGTAGAAAAGCTCGTTTTGTTGCAATGACCTGTTTTAACATCAGAATTAAACAAACGTGAGAGATTTCATCAAAAATCAGTGTTGAGTCTCCATCTGAATGTTTTTTTTATTGATAACACTTTACTGTTCTGGACGCAATGAACTGATTTCTGCTTTAATTCTTAGATGAGTGAGCAGAGTTCGACCAAAGCCTTGTCATTCTTCTCCAAGGTACGCCCCCTCCGCCTGTACTTCACGTTGACCAGGTTGTCACATTAAACTCTGACCGGCCTGCTCTTTCTGTCCGTAGATACAGATGGCTAACTTGGTTGATGCAGACGTGTCTGAGGAGGATAAGATCAGAGAGATGATTAATCAGTCTTCTCTGAAGTAAGTCGTGTGTACAGCTGTGGGTTTTCTGTGCTGATGTTCCTGTCCCCATGCTGCTAACAGCGTCTTGTTTTCTCATTTTTCAAACGGTGCTGATCTTCGTTTACATTTTACTGTCGTGTCATACGTCTCTCCTGTTTCTCTCTGTAGCTTGAACACAAAGTTTGCCACTACCCTTTCAGAGAACTACACCTGCTATCGCTGTGGAAATGCTGGGCACCACATCAGGAACTGTCCAATCTCTGTGGTAAGCTTTGTTTATTTATTTATTTACAGCACGGGCTTAACTGGGAGATAAAGTTGGAGAGGCCAGACTGAGATGGTTTGGACATGTCCAGAGGAGGGACAGTGGGTATATTGGTAGAAGAATGTTAGAAATGCAGCTGCCAGGAAAAAGTCAAAGGAGAGATGCGTATGAATGAGGTTAGAGGACATGGAGGTAGTTGGAGTGAGGACAGAGTGAGATGGAGGACTTGCTGTGGAGACCCCCGAAGAGGGAACAAAATTAGGCTTAGATTACTGCAGTGGTTCTCAAACATGTTGTCTAGGTTGCTTATTTCTACAAACCTGATTCCAAAAAAGTTTGGACACTAAACAAATTGTGAATAAAAACTGAATGCAATGATGTGGAGGGGGCCAACATCTAATTTATTCAGAACAGAACACAAATCACAGATCAAAAGTTTAAACTGAGAGAATGTATCATTTTAAGGGAAATATGTTTCAAAATTTTATGGCGTCAACAAATCCCAAAAAAGTTGGGACGACTCCATTTTTACCACTGTGTGGCATCCCCCCTTCTTACAACACTCAACAGACGTCTGGGGACAGAGGAGACCAGTTTCTCAAGTTTAAAAATAGGAATGCTCTTCCATTCATGTCTAATACAGGCCTCTAACTGTTCAATCATCTTGGGCCTTCTTTGTCACACCTTCCTCTTTATGATGCGCCAAAT
The DNA here is from genome assembly GCA_038048925.1 of Garcialebias charrua. Taxonomy (NCBI): domain Eukaryota; kingdom Metazoa; phylum Chordata; class Actinopteri; order Cyprinodontiformes; family Rivulidae; genus Garcialebias; species Garcialebias charrua. Next base: position 47,510 of record JBBPBX010003189.1, on the reverse strand, counting down.
GTTCTCTATAGGTGAAAGATCTGGACTGCAGGCTGGACATTTCAGTACCTGGATCCTTCTCCTACGTAGCCATGATGTTGTGATTGCTGCAGAATGTGGTCTGGCATTATCTTGTTGAAAAATGCAGGGTCTTCCCTGAAAGAGATGACGTCTAGATGGAGCATATGTTGTTCTAGAACCTGAACATAGTTCTCTGCATTAATGGTGCCTTTCCAGACATGCAAGCTGCCCATGCCACAAGCGCTCATGCAACCCCATACCATCAGTGATGCAGGCTTCTGAACGGAGCGTTGATAACAACTTGGGCTATCCTTGTCCTCTCTGGTCTGGATGACATGGCGTCCCAGTGTTCCATAAAGAACTTCAAATCGTGACTCATCTGACCACAGAACAGTCTTCCATTTTGCCACACTCCATTTTAAATGACCCCTGGCCCAGTGCAAACGTCTGAGCTTGTGGAGCTTGCTTAGAAATGGCTTCCTCTTTGCACTGTAGAGTTTCAGCTGCAACGGTGGATTGTGTTCACTGACAATGCTTTCTGGAAGTATTCCTGAGCCCATTCTGTTATTTCCTTGACAGTGGCATTCCTGTTTGAGGTGCAGTGACGTTTAAGGGCCCGGAGATCACGAGCATCCAGTAGAGTTTTACGGCCTTGACCCTTACGCACAGCGATTGTTCCAGATTCTCTGAATCTTTTGATGATGTTATGCACGGTTGATGATGATAACTTAAAAGTCTTTGCTATTTTACGCTGGGTAACACCATTCTGGTATTGCTGCACTATCTTTCTGCGCAACAATGGTGGAATTGGTGATCCTCTTACCATCTTGGCTTCTGAGAGACACTGACACTCTGAGAAGCTCTTTTTATATCCAATCATGTTGTCAATTGACCTAATTAGTGTTAATTGGTCTTCCAGCTGTTTGTTATATTCTCATCTCCACATGAGATGTGGAGATGACAAATTGACATTTGCCATCTCCACATCATAGCATTCAGTTTTTATTCACAATTTGTTTAGTGTCCTAACTTTTTTGGAGTCCGGTTTGTATTTTTCCTGTATAAAGAACAAGAGCTGCACCCTGATGCATGCTCAATAATCCAGGTAGAAACATCTAAAAAAGCTATCTAGTCCTCTGGACATTCAAAAAACAAAACGAAGCAAAAAAATTGTAGAAACGTTTCATCTTTTGTCCGAAAGACTTCCTCAGTCTGAGCTGCTGTATTCAGCTCAGTCTTATAAATGGCACCCTCTCACAGTGGATCAACCAGTTCAGTTGGCTGGTGACAGCCTGAAACCAGCTGCTCACATGGTCATGTGAGCAGCTGGTGCGTTTGTGTCACCTCTGACAACCCAGAAATGTGGGATTATTGAGCATGAACTGTGTTGGATTTGTACCTGGATTATTGAGCATGAACTTTGTTGGATTTGTACCTGGATTATTGAGCATGAACTTTGGTGTTTCACTGATGCTGTTTCTGAAAGTGGCATGTCTGCTTTGTGACTATTTGACTGTTTAACAACTCAAGTGGCTTACCACATAAAATAAATGTGTAGGCTCAATAAGTTGTTTTAATTTTTAGTAAACATCTTACTGTTAGCTTTCTTACCATTTACTCTATATTTATCAGCAAAATGTATTCCATCTCTTTGACTTGAAGACCCCACCACCACCATCTACATTTACTTGTGGTTTTTATTGTGAGCTAACGGGTTTTAAACGGCTAGCTGTTAGCTGCTCTGTACATGGACTCTGTACATGGACTCAGATCCAGCTCTGACAGTTTAGGTTAGTGGAATGCTGTGGACACTTTAAGTCCTGAGTTCCTCCAGGCCTCTGGTTCATCAAAACAAAAAGTCCAAGTGGCAAAAAAAATTGAAATATTATTTCCACCTCAAGCTCGTTAGGCTTGAAATGAAAATAAATTTAAAATAACAGTGAACTCACACTTATGTAATGATTCTTAATCCAATTTTGAATTCATTAGAGCCAGCCATTTGAAAGCAACACCTCTCGACCCTGTGGTAACAGAGCAGCCCCTCTTCACGATGCTACCTCCACCATGCTTCTCAGTTGGGGTGAGGTCCTGGTGTGTAGCTCTGTAGCACATATACACACAGCTCAACTTTCCTGCACGTTTGGGGATTAGAAATATTTGATTAATTTTAAAAGTAACTCTAGCATGCTTTCTTTTTTCATCCAAATGCAGCATTGTTCATTTGTTTCTGACAGAAAACGTGATTTTTCTAACTCAGAAAAGAAAAAGAATGAGGAAAATCTAAGCAGACTGTTACGTGTTCAAAGCTCTCCCGGAGGTGGGAGTTAAAGCTCCGTCTTACGGGAGACTCTGCCAGACGTTCCCAGCAGACCCTCACAATACGTTTGGGTCTGCCAGGTCTGACCGGCATCCTCCCCCACCATCGGAGCCAACTCACCACCAGGTAGTGGTCAGTTGACAGCTCCGCCCCTCTCTTCACCCGAGTGTCCAGGACATGCGGCCGCAGATCAGATGAGACGACAACAAAGTCGATCATCGAACTGCGACCTAGGGTGTCCTGGTGCCAAGAGCACATATGGACACCCTTATGCCTGAACATGGTGTTCGTTATGGACAATCCATGACGAGCACAGAAGTCCAACAACAGAACACCACTCGGGTTCAGATCAGGGGGGCCGTTCCTCCCAACCACACCCCTCCAGGTCTCACTGTCATTGCCCACGTGAGCGTTGAAGTCCCCCAGCAGAACAAGGGAGTCCCCAGGAGGCGCACCCTCCAATACCCCCTCCAAGGACTCCAAAAAGGGTGGGTAATCTGCG
>JBBPBX010003189.1:32850-44146 GCA_038048925.1 Garcialebias charrua | reverse complement strand
GCAGCTCAGTTGACCAGATGAAAACAGCAACTGATGGAGAGGACTGTGGAAGAGAAGATACTACCAGGAACCCAGATCTAGATACTTATGGAGATGATTGCAGCTCTTCAGAGACTGAAGTCAGTGAGGAATCTGAGGCTGATGATGATGACGATGATGTACATGACTCTGACTCTCAGCTAGAAGACTTATCAGACTATGGATCAGAACCTGAAGACGGTGACAAAGACTGGAAGGAGAGCAGAGCTCCTGAGTCAGACGTAAACACTGTCAAGAAGTCTTGCAGTGTCGGTGAGCATGGGAAACAACTTCACAAGGCAAGTCAGTCAGTGATGTCTTCAAGTTGTTTAGTTGTCAAGGAACGTGTTGAAGTGAAGAAAACTGGAGGTTCAATCAAGAAAAAACTGTCAAAACAGAACTCATTTAGTTGTGAAGACTGTGGAAAAAAATTTAAAAGAAAGGGTGATCTAAAAAAACACATGATAGTTCACACAGGACAGAAAGCTTTTGCTTGTGATCTTTGTGGACAAAGGTTTGGACAGAAGCCTCTCCCAACATCGAACTACCTGTTTAAACACACAGCTAAGGTAACGTTAAGACGAAAACAGGACTACCGATCTCACCAGGTCAAAACCCACGTTAAAACGGTATCCAACAGCCAGTGCACAGCTAAAAACTACTAAGCATGGGCAACTCACACACAAGCTCCTAGGTTCACAAGAGCCAAAAGCAAATGAGCACGCACCTGCTCCACACACACCACTCCCTCAGGAGTGACAACCAAGTGGCGAGGGGCAGGTGAATAAGCACAAACCTCCACACCCCTGCAACAGATCACTGCACCCAGCCTATTTATAGGCGGGCTCAATAGAGTGCATTAATCAAGGCTGATCTAAATCAGGCTGTAAAAAGGTGTATTTAACAATGCGGCCAGGTTGGTAGCCAACATAAACAAAACATACTGGTGCTAAAATAAACATGTGCCCTGGCACATAACGGCTTGTAACTCAGGTAAGGCTATGTCGGAAAATATCTCTGACTGGAGACAATACACTGAGACTCAACATAGTCCAAAAATCGAAATACGACATCCTCAACAAAAAAAAACTTAAACCACAGACATTTTGAATTTTCCTCTCCGCCATGATCAGATTAGTAAGGCGCGCATGACGTCATCACGTTGAGCTGCCGCTGCAGGCATCCTTGTCACTGGGTTATCATACAAAAACAGCGTCTTTTTGTTATTTTGATGGAATGTCCGATATTTAACTTTAATGCTAATATTGACCGATACCAATACCATGCTGATAATATTGTGCATCCCTAGTTTTATCCTGTCCTGCCACTAGGACTTGCAGTAAAAGTAGAAATGTGTTTGGAAGCAGGACAAAAACTTTGAGGGTCCTCCGAAGATCAAGAAGAGCACGGGAATTCCTCGCTCCTTCATGGTTGAAGTGGACGATCCCAACATTAAAGGAGTCATGTTGACCAACTCTGGACGTTACGCAATTCCTGCTATAGATGCGTGAGTGTGAATCAAAATAAAATAATGAGGCTACGTTATTTTATTAGTCACATAAGGAGAGTCATGCTAGTTTAGATGGATGACTATGATAGGTGATTTTTTTTTTTGGCAATTTGTCATTTAATTATTTGTAGGACTAAAAAAAAAGTGACGTAATTTTCTGATGCTTGCTCTGTTTTATGTTCTTTAGGGAGGCATATGCTGTTGGGAAGAAGGAGAAGCCTCCTTTTGTCCCGCAAGCAGTGCCTGAACCTGAAGCTGAAGAGGAGCCCATCCCCGATGAACTCCGCTGCCTGATCTGTCACGACCTGCTGGGCGATGCTGTGGTCATACCCTGCTGTGGAAACAGCTACTGTGACGAATGTGAGCTTCTGACACAATTCAGATCATCTGTCCAAAACTACAGAACCAGTTAAACCAGTTTTTATACAAAATATCAGAATGTGCTGCATATGTCTCGTGTAGGTATCCGCACGACCTTGTTGGATTCTGAGGACCATGTCTGCCCCACGTGTGGCCAATCGAACGTCTCCCCAGATACTCTGATAGCCAATAAATTTCTTAGACAGGTGATTTAGCAGATGTTTAAACTGTTATGGCAGAACCTCGTCTGTTGTGTATCTTCTCACCAGACTCGTTCACTGCAAAAATAAACTGACAGCCTTCGCTTTGCCTTTTATCTCGTAACACAGACTGTTAACAACTTTAAAAAAGAACAAGGCGTCATCAAGTGTGTGAGGAAAAGAAGTGTCTCCTCCACCTCCAAGACTTTAAGTTCAACACTGACTCCTGCTCCCACCTCCAAGACAACACCGACTCCTGCTCCCACTCCTGCTCCCACTCCTGCTCCCACTCCTGCTCCCACCTCAAAGACTTTAAGTCCAACACCGACTCCTGCTCCCACTTCCAAGACAACACTGACTCCTGCTCCCACTCCTGCTCCCACTCCTGTTCCCACTCCTGCTCCCACCTCAAAGACTTTAAGTCCAACACCGACTCCTGCTCCCACCTCCAAGACAACACCGACTCCTGATCCCACTCCTGCTCCCACCTCCAAGACAACACCAGACTCCTGATCCCACTCCTGATCCCACTCCACTCCTGCTCCCACCTCCAAGGATTTAAGTCCAACACCGACTCCTGCTCCCACCTCCAAGGACTTTAAGTCCAACACCGACTCCTGCTCCCACCTCCAAGACTTTAAGTCCAACGCCGACTCCTGCTCCCACCTCCAAGACTCCAACACCGACTCCTGCTCCCACCTCAAGGACTTTAAGTCCAACACCGACTCCTGCTCCCACCTCAAGGACTTTAAGTCCAACACCGACTCCTGCTCCCACCTCAAGGACTTTAAGTCCAACACCGACTCCTGCTCCCACCTCAAGGACTTTAAGTCCAACACCGACTCCTGCTCCCACCTCAAGGACTTTAAGTCCAACACCGACTCCTGCTCCCACCTCCAAGACTTTAAGTCCAACACCGACTCCTGCTCCCACCTCCAAGACTTTAAGTCCAACACCGACTCCTGCTCCCACCTCCAAGACTTTAAGTCAAACGCCGACTCCTGCTCCCACCTCCAAGACTTTAAGTCAAACGCCGACTCCTGCTCCCACCTCCAAGACTCCAACACCGACTCCTGCTCCCACCTCAAGGACTTTAAGTCCAACACCAACTCCTGCTCCCACCTCCAAGACTTTAAGTCCAACACCGACTCCTGCTCCAACTCCTGCCCCTGTCAGCGTGCAGATCCAGCTGAACAAGCCTCTCCAGCCCCCTTGCAGCCAGAAGGTGACGTTTTTGTCAAATGCCTGATTGTAGATGTTTTGTGACCGTATCTGGAACATTTACTGAAAATGTCTTCACAACCATTTGCTTCTTGCCTCAAGGACTCTCTTCCGAGTCCTTCAAAGGTTGCAGAACTGACAACAGTATCTGAAGGTCCAGATGTTCCCCCTGAAGCAACTCAACCTGCCTCTGCTGAGAACTCGTCCAACTCGTCTCCACAGCTCATTGAAAGCCAAGCATTAATATCCAAAAAGTATATACCCCGGTAATCACACAAACACATGAATATGACACGGGCTGCGATATTGACGGGTTGTACTAAGCATCGATTTAAAAAATGTCCTTATTACCATACTTGCCGTCGTACATGTCGCACCGCTGTATAAGTCGCATCAGTCCAAATGGTCTAATAAAGTGGAGAAAAATCTAATGAGTTGCATCTATTATGCATCACCACTGATGTGTTGCGTTTATGTGTCACCTCTGACAACCCAGAAATGTGGGTCGTTGTTGTGCCAAAAGTCGATTGGCTGCCAAATGGCGGCCGCGGGAGCATGCACGGGAGAACTTTGACAAGATTTTAACAAGATTAACACTTAAAAACAATTGTTTGCGCAAAATTATGTCTCAGTTTAACTTTTCCTTAATAAATGCACTTTGATGGTTAAATCGGCTGCATTTCAAAAGCCGATTCGCGGAAGTAAGCAGAGGGACGACTCACTGTGCATTTCTTCAAAATTTAACAAGATAACCACCTAAAAACAATTGCTTGCTCAACGTTATAGTAAAGGTGCATCTTAGTTTAAATTTTCCTTAATAAATGCACTTTGACGGTCAAATAAGCTGCGTTTTGTCTGGGCGACACAGCAAAATGCAGCTGATTCGACGTTTGCTACAGGAGTTCCGGCGCGAGATGAAGGTGGCTTGGTATGGCAAGCCAAGTGTCTCATTAATAGCTGCTTTTATCTATTAATGAGACACTTGGCTTGCCACATAGGTCGAGGGCCCTCTAGTGTCTGAAAATGGTAGTGTTCAATGTTTTCCATCAGAATGAATGAAATCAGTTCTATTTCATCCCATCTGACCGCCAGAGGCGGTGCTTAACAGCACTGGATATTGCTCTTGCGCATGCGCAGGTCGAGGAAATTATACCAACATGGTCAGGTGTGACCCCCGGGGATACCGGTGAGTCTACATAAGCACGTGACACCGGTAGCCCAGTCTCTTTTCATCTTCTCGCATGCAGGTTGCTTAAGTGGTAAGACTGTTTGCTTGTCGCTGTTAGCCTCGAGACTGCGGTCGGAGCTGTGGGGATTTTCTCACCCTCCAGAGGCTGCGCAAGCTCTACCTTACTACAACTTTGACCTTCAATTGGTGAGTTGTTTCCTTCTTGTTTAATCAACGGGACGGTGGCGCATTCGCTTCCGCATCGATTTTTTCTGTTGATAATACGGCGTTAGCCTGCCTCCGTGTTCGGCTCGCCTGTGTTGTTGTTTGTTGCAGCCGTTCTCGGGCCTGCTTCAGGTTTGTTTAATTGCAGCCGTTTAGGTCTGCGTCTGATTTATTTCATTGCAGCCGTTGGGTCTGCGTCTGATTTATTTAATTGCAGCCGTTCTCAGGCCTGCTTTTGAATTGTTTACTTGCAGCCGCTTGGGTCTGCTTCTGAGTTATTTAATTGCAGCCGTTCTCAGGCCTGCTTCTGAATTGTTTGCTTGCAGCCGTTTAGGCCTGCTTCTGATTATTAATTGCAGTCGTTGGGCCTGCCTCTGATTATTGATTACAGTCGTTCCGGCCTGCTTCTGATTTGTTTCATTGCAGCCGTTTTTTAGGCCTGCTTCTGCTTATTAATTGCAGCTGTTTTCTAAATTGCAGCCGTTCTCTGGCCTGCTTCTGCTTATTTCATTTCAGCCGTTTTTCAGGCTTGATACTGTTGTGCAGCTGTGTTCGGCTTGCCTCATTCAGTTTACTTCCGTCCTGTGGGCTACTCAGGAACTCCTGGTGGCGTTCTTTGCTTCACTGGTTCCCTGACCCGTTCACTTGTTCGCTAGTGTCACGAGTGGCATTTCAGCTCGACCTGACCTTGGCGTTGTCTACTCGACCTGGTTCCTGTCCCGTTCGCTCATCGACTGGTGTCAAGAATGGCGTCTTGGCTCAAACCCCTCTCCAGTTGGGATGGTCATGAGATGTGTCCCGCTTGTTTGGGGCCGGATCACCTCAGGGAGGCCTTGACTGATGCGGCCTGCCCTGATTGTATTTTTCTGCCCTTGTCCCTACGTGCCGATCGTTTGGCTGCCTTTCCGGGTGCTGGCATGCCTATGGAGCGTGTGGTTCCTGGGGCTATGGGACCTCCACGTAAGTAGACCAAGAAGAGCGCCAGGGATTCGGCGTGTCTCTCTGGGCAAGTAGCCCATCTCACTACTGAGTTGGAGTGAGTGAAAGTACTGCTCGAGTCCCTTAGGGATGAGGGTGACTCTGGTTTGACGGGAGACCTTGACCCGGGGCAGGGCATGAGTTCGGGACTTTCTGTTCCAGGCGATGACGTTCTGTCACTGGCAGTGTCTGGTACTGATTTTCGGGGTCCTTCTGAGTCTGGCTCGCATGTATCGATGACCAGCTCCCGTGCCTCTTCCAGCTCTCAGTCGGGAGAGGAAGGTTCAGTAGTGGGCGCCTTGAGGATTGCACTTGCTCGGTTGCACCTGGACGTTCCGCAGTGCCAGCCTGATACTTTGAGTGTTTTCTTTCGGCGTCCTCCTTCTAGGTAATCCTTTCTGGTTCCCCCTTCTGCCCCCTATGTGAAGGAGGTTCATGCCTGTTGGACGGACACTAAGGCCTTTTCACGGTTGACCTCTGATGGTAGGGCTTTGGCGGCCGTGCAGAATAGACCCGCGCTTTGCTTCGGTCACATGCCTTCCGTTGAACCTGCCATAGCATCTCTCATCGTAGCGCCAGATGAGGCCTTGGGAGCTAATGCTAGGTGTTCTCGGCCTCCGTGTCGGGTGATTGATGGTCTGCTCTGTAGAGCTTATGACTCGGGGGCTCGGTTGGGGCGACTCAGCGATTCCTTGTCGCATCTGTTACTGGGACTTTGCGTCTCTGGGGGGCTTGGAAATTGATGCGCCCACCCGCGGTTTGATGGACGCATCCCTTCATATGTTTGCTCTTCTGTCGAGGGAAACTGGTCATGTTCTGTCCACCCTTGTCCAGGCACGGCGCCAGGTCTGATTGGCGTAGTCCCTCTTTACGGAGGCTTGGAAGAGGACTTTGTTGAGTCTTTCGTTGGTCCTTGGGGAGTTGTTTGGCTCTGCTGCTCTTGCAGCTCTGGAGCGGTCGGCCCAAGCTTCCCATACCAGGCAACAGCTAGCCGACCTTCATCGCAGGCGATTACAACATCGTGCTGGGATTGCCTCCGCATCTTTTTCACGCTTATCCAGCACCGCTTGCACACTCCATCGGGCGGTGACGGCCTGCTGCGGGGCCTTCCCCTGGCCAGTGGGATGTCCCCAGTGGTCGAGCTCGCGTTGCTTATCGGCCTGGGCGCTCCACCCGACAGCCCTCCCGCCCTCTTAAGGGCAAGGGGTTCGGAGATGATACCGGGTTGGCGGTGGGACACTTTACCCCGGACCAGCTCAGTCGTTGGACTGCCCTCGTTCCCGACTCATGGGTGGTGTCTACACTGACTCGGTGTTACTCCACCGCCGCCCTCCTGTCCTTGGTCAGGTCCGGATGACCATGATTCGCGACCAGGTGAAAGTTCAGGCTCTAACCCACGAGATAGACGCCTTACTGGCCAAGGGCGCTATAGTGCCTGTCGACCCCATGCGGGATCCAGGGGGCTTTTATTCAAGGTATTTTTTAGTCCCAAAAAAGACTGGCGGACTCCGCCCGATTTTAGACTTGAGGGGTCTCGACGTGTTTTTAAAGGTTATCCCTTTCCACATGCTACACATCAAGGATATGCTTCAGACGGTATCCTCGGGCGACTGGTTCACCTTGGTCGACTTGAAGGACGCCTAATTTCATGTCCCAATTGCACCCTGCCATTGGCGCTTTCTCCGCTTCGCCTTTCAGGGCAAGCATTTTCAGTTCAGGGTTCTTCCTTTCAGTCTCTCTCTGTTTCCACGTGTGTTCACGCGGTACATGGCTGCGGCCCTGCGTCCCCTGCAAGCCGTAGGGATGATGATCCTACCCTACTTGGATGACTGGCTCGTCTGTGCGCCCACAGAAATTCAGGCGGCGGTGGACACACGCACCCTGCTCCGTCACATAGACCTTTTGGGGCTGTGCGTGAATTGGCAGAAGTCCACCTTGGTTCCGTCTCGGGTGGTCGCGTTTCTCTGGGTCACGTTGAACTCCCTCACTATGACCGCTCGCCCATCACCTCAGCGTGTCGAGGGCATTCTCCAAATGCTACCCTCCTTTCTTCCCAGTTGTGCACCCGCCTTCATTGCTTACCTTCGTCTGTTGGGCAAGCTGACTGTGGCAGTTTCAGTGGTACCCCTGGGGCTGTTGTCTCTGTGGTCTCTGCAGATGTGGCTCATCGGCCTGAGGTTTTGCGCATCACCGACGTAAGAAATTGCCGGTGTCCCCTCCATGCCTCGCGTCACTGGCCCAGTGGCGGGACGCAACGTTAATGACCATGGGGGTTCTACTGGGCTTGCTGCCGGCTTGTCGGGACGTTTTCTCTACCGACGCGTCCACCACGGGTTGGGGGGCGTCGTGGCAGCGACAGATCGCCCGGGAGTCGTGGTCCCCGCGGGAGAGACTGCAACGCATCAACGCCCTGGAGTTGGAAGCTGTGCGACGGGCGTTGCGACATTTCCTCCCCGGCCTGCGCAGGAGGCATGTCCTGGTGTGGTCGGACAATACTGCGGTGGTCTTTCACATCAACCATCATGGGGGGACACGATTGATGGCGTTGCTGAGGCTGACCCAGAGGCTCTTGACCTGGGCGGCTCCTCTTTTTGCCAGCTTGAGGGCGGCCCACATTCCGGGGGTTCAGAATGTGCTGGCCGATCGTCTGTCTCGGGGACGCCCTCCCCCAGGGGAGTGGAAGCTCCACCCGGAGGTGGTAGCGGTCATTTGGGAGACTTATGGCAGGGCGCCTGTGGACCTGTTTGCATCCTAGGAGACGACGCATTGCCCTGCTTGGTTCTCCCTGGCGGACGGTTCCAGTCCCCTGGGTCAAGACGCACTGGTTCACGACTGGCCGCGGGTCCTGCTTTATGCTTTTCCGCCGCTTCCCCTGATAGGCCCGACTCTCATGAGGGTCCTTCAGGAGGGCCATTGGGTTCTTCTAGTGGCCCCCTTGTGGCTGGGGAGGATCTGGTTTCCACTGTTGCACAGGCTCTGTTGCGGCTCTCCAATGCCTCTTCCCCACAGGAAGGACCTTCTGTCACAGCTGGGGGGTCGGATCCTGTACCCCAATCCTGGCCGGCTCCGGCTCTGGGTTTGGTCGCTACGCGGCCCGGCGTCTCGTTCTCTGAGTATGCCGGCGCCGTCGGGCATACAATGACTAATGCCTGGGCCTCTTCCACGCGGGTTCTGTACGCGCATAAGTGGAAGGCTTTTAGCAGTTGGTGTCATTTTAGACGTGAGGATCCTGTGCACCGTTCTGTTTCTGTCATTTTATCCTTCCTTCAGGCACTGCTCTCTCAGGGCCGGTCTCCATCCACTTTGAGAGTTTATATGGCCGCCATCTCTTGTTGGCATGCGGCTGTGAATGGAGTGTCGATTGGCCGTCACAAGGATGTTTCTGTGTTTCTGAAGGGCGCCCGGCGTTTGCACCCTCCCTTGCACCCTGTCGTGCCTGTGTGGGACCTCTCTCTCGTCCTCGCTGCGCTGCGTTCTCCCCCGTTTGAGCCGTTGACAACTGTGAGCCTTGAGTACTTGTCGAAAAAGACTGCTTTTCTCCTTGCCATGGCTTTGGCGAAGCGGGTGGGTGAACTGCACGCGTTGTCTGTTCCCGAGTCTTGTTGCCGCGGGAATCCCTGACGTGGGATTCCTTCCTAAGGTGGCCTCGTCTGTAAACCGCTCTGTGCCCCTTCAGCTTGCTCGTTTCGTTGCAGGCGGGCCTGATGAGCCTCTCTGTCCTGTTCGGGCTCTCGAAGCATATGTCAGGCTCACGGCTTCTGTGCGGCAGTCTGACAGTCTGTTTGTTTGTTTGTTACGCGGGGCCTCGCATAGGGCAGGCCCTTTCCAAGCAGCATCTTTCACGTTGGATTGTGGAGTTGGTGGGACAGGCGTACGTTTTACAAGGTCGCCAACCTCCTGCTGGTGTGCCGTGCCATTCCACCAGGGGCATCAGTGCGTCATGGGCCGCTATGTCTGGGGTGTCTTTGGAGACAATATGTGCTGTAGCCTCCTGGTCATCTCCGAACACCTTCGCTAGGTTCTACAGGGTTAACCTGGCTGCCTTTCACCCGCTGGAGGGAATCCTGTCCCCGCGTTCATCGTTCCAGTAAGGTGGGCACTTGTTTGTTTGGTTGTTTGATTCCTCTGGACTCTGCTTGTATGCTGTTAAGCACCGCCTCTGGCGGTCAGGAGGGATGAAATAGAATGACAGTTACGACTGTAACTACGGTTCTATGAATCCCGGATGACCGCCAGAGAATCCGGCCCTCGGAATCATTGTGTTTTCGCGAGAAGATTTCAAGGACTGGGCTACCAGTGTCACGTGCTTATGTAGACTCACCGGTATCCCCGGGGGGGTCACGCGTGACCATATTGGTATAATTTGCTCGACCTGCGCATGCGCAAGAGCAATATCCAGTGCTGTTAAGCACCGCCTCTGGCGGTCATCCGGGATTCATAGAACCGTAGTTACAGTCGTAACTTTCGTTCTCTGCCAAAAATTTGGTTATAAATATGGGGGAAAAACATAAATAACATAAATACATCACTTTGCTGTAAAAGTCGCAGGCATGCTAATTTATGCAAAAAAACTGCCACTTATACCAGCGAAAAACGGTACTCACTAAGAAGACAAGTAATTCTACTCAATCATCATTTGTGGATTTTATCCGTTTTTGTTTTATCACTCAGGTTCATAAAATGGCTCAAACCCAGGATATTTTACAAATGTTAAGCTAAAAATTACTGTGGTAGTAGCTAAGAATCATCCTCAACACATACTTTGAACACAACGCATTTTACGAGATTTAACAGTATTGCATGACATCATGCAAAACGTCACAAGATTTGACAAAGTAGCTCAAACTCTGTTCCCTGTCATAAGATGATCTCGGGTTAAAACTCTGTTCCCTGCCATCATAAGATGATCTTTGGTTAAAACTCTGTTCCCTGTCATCATAAGATGATCTCAGGTTAAAACTCTGTTCCCTGTCATCATAAGATGATCTCCGGTTAAAACTCTGGCATTAAAAAGGGGCAGGAAACTAATCCCTTCATCATAAGATGATCTCAGGTTAAAACTCTGGCATTAAAAAGGGGCAGGAAACTTTAATTCCTTCAAGGAGTGATGAGTGTAAACGTTGGTGTACTTGTGTGATGCTGATGAGAGGTTTGTACTCTTAGTGAGGATGAAGACAAATCGGAGGACTCCTCTGCCGTGGCTCCAGTTCTGTCCGTTTCTGACAAAGATCCTAGTGAAGCTCCAAAACCACTGGAACCACAGGTAAGAGCACACATGCACTAAAACCTAACCCACACACTAAAACCAGACACACACACACACCATCCACAGTGTGTATTTCATTGACGGTCGTGTCTGTTCAGGTGAACGGCGCTGAAGAGACAGAGCAGCTTCAGACAGTCTCTGTGAATAAGAGTATCTCGTTCTCGGGTCAGTGACTTGAAGTGCAGCTGTTTACTCATTCTGTTGTATTTGATTCTTTTTGTTTTGGTTAGTCAATGGTTTAAATGGTTAATCATTGTGACAGCAGTCCAGTTTAATAAGAAGTAAAAAACTGACTTTATTTCTCTGTACTTTCAGATTCCTCTTTAGGACTGACTTCATCCTCAAACTCC
>JBBPBX010003189.1:18053-32554 GCA_038048925.1 Garcialebias charrua | reverse complement strand
TATATATATATACACACTGCATATAATAAACTACTACTTACTACTTGTACTAATATTCCCACTTGGTGGTTTTTCACTTATCACAAGTCTTCAGGGTACGGATCCCCTGTGATAAACGAGGGACTACTGTATATTCCCCATAGAAATACATGGAGATGTCAGGTTAGAGAGGTCAGACCCATGCAGAGCAACACGAGAAGCTCATAAAATAAAATATTTAATAAAATGAGACAAAACAAAAGGCTGGTGTCACAGAAAAAAGTACAAAACAACAAAACTCAATGAGACCAGGAAGCAAACCAGGTGGGGTGTAGTGCACAATGATCAACAGAGACTGTATGGATTATGGACTGGGGCTGATGAGGAAATAGGAGGCAGGTTATGATAACAGAGAACAGGTTCAGGTGGGTGTGGCAGGGCTGAGGAGCAGATGCAGCTGAAACCATTGGAAAACAAGGAAAATACAAAAAGGAACCATCACAACAGAAAGAAACACACCAGTAAACAAAACAACCAAATACACAAATCATGAGATCTCTTCAGTTCTGTTGAAAACATGAAACCTGCTTCAGCTAACTGGATCTAGTTTTATTTTTACATCCAACTGTTTGGTTTAAGCTGCCCTTTAGCCACGCTTAGCTTTTAGCTACCATTTAGCTACCTTTGACAACTATTCTTTTTTGCTCTGTGTAGCTTTTAGCTACAGTTTTACTGATTTTAGCTTGTGACAGCCTGCTCATTTTCAGAGCTGCTCTCATTACTTTTTGTTCTCACTTGGCCCCTCCCATCCTGCCACACTTAAAGACGCACCTGGATCACAGCTGTGGACTCACCTGATTGCTCGTTTGCTCTTCCAGTTTTGGCAGTTTACCTCCAGACCTAAAACAAGCAGCAACAGCTGCCACGATTCTGCCAGTGTTGCATCCCTGGTCAAACAATTAAACTTAAATCCGAGGCTGTGCGATCTTAAATCCGAGGCTGTGCGATCCCTCGGCTGTTCCAAATCCCTTCACTTCCTGCTAAAACCATCACCGTGGACCGAAAAAAACCAAACCAAAAAGGGAAACGTGCATCTACTCTGTGCGCTCTCCGACGTGAATCCGGAGATCCTGGAAGCGTGTGACGTCACCCAGTTAATTGCTCATGATAAAGCAAAACAAAACAACCTATGGATTCCTGATTCTGCTTTATCTGAGATCTCTCTTGCTGTGGGGCAGTAAATATATGGGAGCCTTGACCTGTTTGATTGTGGAAGACAAGAAAAAAGACTTTAAGAACTTTCTTTTTGAGGGGGGGATTTGTGTTTATTTTGTTTATGGACATTTAAAAATATAAACCTGAAAGAAAAAAAAAGAGAAATGATGTGGATGATGTTTTGTTTGTTTTTTGTGTAAAAGAAAAAGGATGATGTTTTGTTTGTTTGTTGTGTGAAAAAAAGAAGAAGAAAAAAATGTGTATATATATTTTGTCATTCAAGGTGTTAAAGGGTCAACACCATTAAAGTGGATGGTCCTTGTGTGACAGGTTTAAAAAAATAAAATAATACAAAAGTAATTCAAAAGTGTTAATCCTAACTGTCAGGAGGGATACCTGGCTGGCACCCCTTTTTAATAAACCAACTTTTGTAAAACCGTCACATAAAAAATGGCACCCCAGATGGGACAGTTTTTTGAATGACAACTTTATGATCTGCACTGAAAAATAAATAAATAAATATAAAAAAAATAATAATAATAAAAATAAAATGAGCACAGAAGCAAACAAAATAGATCACCCTCCAAACAAAATAGATCACCCTCCAATCACTTCCACTCCCCCAAAGGTGATGACCCCTATATGCTCCACAGCATACTCTCTCCTGGACATGGAATTAACCAAGCTGGATTTGATGTTGGATTCCCCTTTGGTATCACAGCCTCCTTCTCAAGCTCAACACAAAACACAGGCTGCACCTGATGTTCCAGAAACAGAGTTAAAAACTGCCATGGAGGAAATAAAAACCAGTGTTAGATGGGAGATGAGCAATATGAGGGACGCAACAATAAAAAGCGTGAAAAAATTAATTCAAGACCATGGACAAGAACAATACAAACGGATGGATGCACAGTTGGAATACATACTCTCACAAACGAAAGCCGCTCTTGGATGGAGACTGAAACACCATCAGTCTGAGCTACTAAAGGAGTTCAAATCCCTTCTCGACCCGGTTATAGCCAGCATCTCTGCTCTGCAAGAAGAGGTTTCACGCTTGCAGGGGGAGATTTCAGCATGTCAAATCACCACCAAATCTGTAACAGAGGAGATGGTCACAAAAATCCCACCAGTTCAGACCTGCCATCAGACCATTCAGACCTGCCATCAGACCACAATAATGGATGACACTGTACAGACAATGTATCAGGGTGTACCGGAGTCAATCGCACTTACCAACAAACCCCAACAACAATACAGTTGTCTAACAGAATTTGCTTCATGGTCAAATGAACCTCATCAACAGCTTGCCTTTTTCTCAGCAATTGCTCCTGCCAATCTGATTACACTAGGGACAAATGAAGAGTTTTTTCAGAATGCAGTCACCAGTGCACACCTGGATGATTTTGGGAAACAGTCATTGTTGTGTCAACTGCGGAAAAATTCTGATGTATGTACCACCCAACTGGGATGTACAAATGTACTCGCCCATAAGATTTATCTTTCTCATGATGTGCCGATCAAACAGAAACCGTATCGAGTTTCACCTACTAAACAACGGCTCATTAAAGAACATGTGGATGAAATGTTGGAGAAGGATATCATTGAGCCATCTACATCATCATATGCTGCTCCAGTGGTTTTGGTGCCTAAAAAGAATGACCCCAAATTACGTTTTTGTGTTGATTTCAGGAAACTCAATGCATTCACACACACAGACGCATATCCATTGCCAAACATTCAAGAAATTTTAGAATCTCTTTCTGGAGCAGTGGTTTTTACGACACTAGATTTGAACAGCGGCTACTGGCAAGTCCGTATGGATCCAGAAAGCCGTGAAAAGACTGCTTTTGTTTGTCCATATGGTCTTTTCCAATTTAAGGTTATGCCATTTGGGTTGAAAAATGCACCAGCCACCTTTCAAAGACTAATGGAAGTGGTGTTAGGTGAACTTAGAGAAAAAAACTGTTTTGTGTATTTGGATGATATTATCATTTACTCCCCCAACTATGAACAGCACAGTGTCGACATACAATCAGTATTGGATAAACTACGTGAAGCAAATCTTACAATAAACATGAAGAAAAGTCAATTCTTCTGTTCTTCCCTAAAATTCTTGGGACATGTCGTTTCTTCATCTGGTATTGCAGTAGATCCGGACAAAATCAAGGCTGTTCAAGAATTCCCCATTCCTCAGAATATTAAACAGCTTCAGAGATTCCTAGGAATGGCTGGTTGGTACCACCGATTTGTGCCTGATTTCTCTACCTTAACAGAACCTCTAAACGCTCTGAAGCGAAAGGGAGCAAAATTTATTTGGACACCATCTTGTCAAACATCGTTTGATAAATTAAAGGTACACCTGATCTCTCCACCCATCCTCGGCCATCCAGACTTAAAATTGCCATTCATCGTTTACACAGATGCCAGTGATGTGGGTGTGGGAGCTGTGTTAACCCAACAAACGGGGTTAGGCTCGGAACAGGTCATCGCTTTCGCCAGTCGGACTCTTAACACTGCTGAAAGAAATTATTCTACAACTGAACAAGAATGCCTTGCTGTTGTATGGGCCCTTGAAAAATGGAGATATTACCTGGAAGGACGACATTTCACGGTTGTAACTGACCATTCATCGTTAGTCTGGGTTTTCAAAACTCAAAAACCCAGCACTCGGCTGATCCGGTGGGCTCTCCGACTGCAGGACTTCTCTTTTACTGTCGAGTATCGAAAAGGAAAATATAATACAGTCCCGGATGCTCTGTCACGAGCCCCAATTGACATTTCCAACCATTCTCCACTTACTTGTGCAGTTGTACTTCGATCAATGCGAGATACTTCTCACCAACTACAAATCACCGATGAGAACATCTGGAAAGCTCAACAAGAGGATTCTTTTGCACAAGATCTGTATCAACAAATAATAGAAAAAGGATCAGCACAGGAAACAGCCACCACCAAATACACCATTCTAGAAGACAAGATCTACAGAGTTGTCCAATTACCACATAAAACTATTTATCAGGTCTACATACCGCCCACGCTTCGTCAACAATTATTACATCACAACCATAACAACCCCTTATCTGGCCATTTTGGACGTTATAAAACCTATAAACGTCTACAAGCACTGGTGTATTGGCCAGGGATGAGCAAGGATGTTCGGGACTATGTGAGATGTTGCCAAACCTGCCAAATGTACAAACCAGAAACACGAAAAGCCCCAGGAAAGTTACAGCAAACAGAAGTGGATGCACCATGGGAGTTGATAGGCGTGGACCTCATGGGACCTTTTCCACGGAGTAGTAATGGCAACATCCACCTACTGGTTTTTGTGGATTATTTCACTCGGTGGGTTGAAATGTTTCCCCTCCGTAAAGCTTCTGCTGAGACAGTTTCTCAATACCTGACCAAAGAGATTTTGACACGATGGGGTGTACCATCATACATACTCTCTGATCAAGGACCTCAGTTTGTTTCCTCCATCTTCAACGAAACCTGCAAGAGATGGAACCTCATACCAAAGAAAACATCAGCATACCATCCACAAACCAACCTTACAGAAAGAATCAACCGCAATATCAAGGCTATGATCTCATCCTATGTCAATGACAAACATAAAAACTGGGATAAATACTTACCGGAGTTTCGGTTCGCTTTGAACTCAGCAGTTCATGAGTCCACAGGCGTGACACCTGCTGAGCTCAACTTGGGACGACCTCTTAAGGGACCTTTGGATGCAGAGCTCTGTCCAATTCTATGTGATCCTGACACCCCTGTTTACTCTACTGCAAAACAAATCGCTGAGCTTCGACGAGTTGCCGATGTTAACCAGACAAGGGCCAAACAAAGACAAAAACGAAACTATGATCGTGGAAGAAGAGAAGGTGACTTTGCAGAGAAAGATAGGGTGTGGTTCCGTTCTCACCCCTTGTCCAAAGCCAACCAGTCATTCACAGCCAAACTTGCCCCACAATGGAAGGGTCCATATCGTATAACAAGAAGGACTGGCCCTATCAATTATGAGGTTGTGTTGGAGGACACTGGTGAAGACCTTCGTGTGGTTCATATATCACAACTCAAACCTTGCTATCCTACAGCAGAAGAAGTGGACAAAGCACAGCGCCAAAAAGTTCTGGACATATTCAATGAAGAAAGTGATGAAGAAGATTTCCATGGCTTCCCTTCTTCTCCTGACTATTGGCAAAATAATTGTGGTATTGGAGAGTGTGAAAACTTTGTGAAATCAAATTGGAACTTGTATTCTCCCTTACTAGTTCGGGACCTCTCAAGGGGGGGGATGTGTGACAGCCTGCTCATTTTCAGAGCTGCTCTCATTACTTTTTGTTCTCACTTGGCCCCTCCCATCCTGCCACACTTAAAGACGCACCTGGATCACAGCTGTGAACTCACCTGATTGCTCGTTTGCTCTTCCAGTTTTGGCAGTTTGCTCTTCCAGTTTTGGCAGTTTATCTCCAGACCTAAAACAAGCAGCAACAGCTGCCACGATTCTGCCAGTGTTGCATCCCTGGTCAAACAATTAAACTTAAATCCGAGGCTGTGCGATCCCTCGGCTGTTCCAAATCCCTTCACTTCCTGCTAAAACCATCACCGTGGACCGAAAAAAACCAAACCAAAAAGGGAAACGTGCATCTACTCTGTGCGCTCTCCGACGTGAATCCGGAGATCCTGGAAGCGTGTGACGTCACCCAGTTAATTGCTCATGATAAAGCAAAACAAAACAACCTATGGATTCCTGATTCTGCTTTATCTGAGATCTCTCTTGCTGTGGGGCAGTAAATATATGGGAGCCTTGACCTGTTTGATTGTGGAAGACAAGAAAAAAGACTTTAAGAACTTTCTTTTTGAGGGGGGGATTTGTGTTTATTTTGTTTATGGACATTTAAAAATATAAACCTGAAAGAAAAAAAAAGAGAAATGATGTGGATGATGTTTTGTTTGTTTTTTGTGTAAAAGAAAAAGGATGATGTTTTGTTTGTTTGTTGTGTGAAAAAAAGAAGAAGAAAAAAATGTGTATATATATTTTGTCATTCAAGGTGTTAAAGGGTCAACACCATTAAAGTGGATGGTCCTTGTGTGACAGGTTTAAAAAAATAAAATAATACAAAAGTAATTCAAAAGTGTTAATCCTAACTGTCAGGAGGGATACCTGGCTGGCACCCCTTTTTAATAAACCAACTTTTGTAAAACCGTCACAAGCTGATCATTTTATTAGCCACTGTTAGATACAGTTTTTCTATTAGCTTCTGTAGTGCAGATTTTAGCTACTGTTTAAATAATGATCCTTGTGTTACAGTGTTTCATTAATGTTAGCACCTGATTTGCTACTTTTAGATAAAGTATTGTCATTAATAAGTTTGTCAAATTTTGACTATTTTTAAGTTCATTTTACAAACATTTAGTTGTTGATTATGTTTTTTGCGGGTGACACGGTGCAGTTGGTAGCTGTTGCCTCTCAGTGAGCAGGTTACCCTGGTTCAAATCCTGACCTTTCTGGGTGGAGTTTGCATGTTCTCTCCGTGCATGCGTGTGTTTTCTCCAGTTACTCGTTTCCTCCCACAGACCAAAAACATGCATGTTAGACTGATTGTAACTCTAAATTGTCTCTAGGTGTGAGAGAGAGTGAATGGTTGTTTGTCTCATTTGTCTCTGTGTGTCCCTGTGATGGACTGGAGACCTGTCCAGGTGTCTCCCGCCTTTCACAGCTGGACATGGGCACCGGCGACCCCATGACCCGAAAAGGGTAAAGAGGATGGATGGATTTCACATTTTGCTACTTTTCATCACTGATTTGTTAAATTTCTCTTTAGGTTTTAGCCAGTGTAACACTTATTTTAGCTTTTCTTCTGCTCTTATCTGCTAATTGTAGATTACATTTACCGTATTTTCCAGTGTATAGGTCGCACCTTTTTATGGTATTTTCAAGGCCTGCGACCTATACTCAGGTGCGACCTATATATGGCTTGTTATCGCTTTCGGCAAAACAAATTTTTAAATCCAGCTCATTTCACAATTACGTTCATTTATTAAGGAAAAGTTCAGCTCAGACACATATTTGCTATAATTTTTATCAAACAAATAATTGTTTTTAAGTGTTAATCTTCTTAAAAGCCTTGCTGTGCGCTCCTGTGGCAGACATTTGCAGCAGAGCTAAACGTAGGTGCGACCTATCTAGGGATTTTTCCAATCTATTGGTGATAATTGGACAATGCGACCTATACACAGGTGCGACCTATACATCAGAAAATACGGCAGCTCATTTTAGCCTGTTTTTCAGTTTTAACTTTAACTGAGTGTCATCTTTTCATCGGTTTTTCAGAACTCTGTGTTTCACTGTAAATGTCGGCTCTTATTTAAGAAGAAGCAGATGAAATGGTCCTGTCACTGCAGCACAGCAGATTCATATTTAGTCCAGAAGCACGTTCACGGAGCATGCATTTGGAGCAGATACCTTAGCATCACTGTGGTAGACAAAGATGTTCCTTGTGCTGTTGTCTTTCAGGTAGGTGATCTGCAGGCCGCAGGGATTACCGATCTTGGCTGGCTGGAAAGTTGCATTTAGCGTTTCGATTTTCATTGTTGCCTTTGGATCCCTGGCCTTGATGAAGACAAAACAAAACCTTTTACATTTCAAAAACTGCTTCTTTCCAAACATCACCTGCATGATCAGGACAGGAAGTGTCATGTCGCTCACATCCTGCTTGTTGAAGTATTTCAGGGCTCCCTCCCGCTCAGACAGAACAAACTTTCGGCTGAAGAACTGGCCGTTGTCACGTCCTCGTTTCCATAGAAACCCCTCTCTGTACCCTGTTTGGAGAAGAGGATGAACAGCCTTCAGATGAGACAGGAACGAAGAGATACTTTAACAGATACTTGGGTCAAGCTGAATCAAAGATGGTTTTTAATCTCATTTCCATGAAGAGGAAGAAACAGGAAAGAGTGTGAAAAAGCCCAGAATGAGTCAGCACAGCAGCTGTTGATCCGTCTGCAGCCTTGAAATCTCAGAGGGTTTCAGTAAACCTGTCTGAAACGTTTCATCTGAAGCTGATGTGGAGGAATCTGGCCAAACATTCTCCCACAGCACCCTAAAACGTTCTACATAACAAAAGGGAACGGCCAGTAGTGCTTGTGTCTATATGAATTTGGCATTTTTAATATTGGTGTGTATGCAGTGGTGTAGTCTACGTGATACACGGGTATATGGAGGATACCCACTAGAAAAGCTTAAGAATTTCAGTATTCCCACTTAAAAGTGCCCAATGATGCATGACATCTCATTAGACACTTGTCATTGATACTGTAGCGGTTACGGGGAGTGGACTATGTGTTATGTCTTTCCCATAATGCTTAGCGGTATGTTATTGTTCCGGCCGCACCATGAGTGAGATGGAAGTTTGTGATACAGACCTGCATCTTGTGTACTATTAAAATTTGGTTGTTTTCTGTTGTTCGGCTCAGAGTGTCTTCATTGGGTTTAACCCACACAAGGTTACATTGATGTCAGAAGTGGATACTAAAAATGACAACCGTAAAAGACATTGAGCAGCTTTTTGTCAAACTAGAAGAAGAAAACACCCTGCAAGATCAACAGCCCACCTCCAGTGGATTAAAGAGGAGGAACAAGCTGCCTTTGTTAAGGCAAGCTTAAGAGCAAAGTGTGGGAGAGCCGCGAGCTTACAGTCTGCCCGATGGAACCAGGACGGTCAGGGGGCAGCCTTTTTCAAGGGTGGTAGGTGCCCGCACTCAAGCTCCCCAGCCTACGTGATGATGCTGCAGCCTGAAGAGAGGATTGCCACAGTGGGAACCCCTCAATGGTGTCACCTTCAAGCTCTGCCCAAACTTCACTGCTACAATGGGGAGACGGTACTGGATGGCTACCTCGTCCAAGTTGAGATGGCTGCTGAACTGAGTGGCTTGTCCCCAGAGGAGACAGCATTACAAGTTGCCCTGAGCCTGGAGGGAGGCGCTCTCCAGGTGCTGTCTGACCTATGACGAGGTGAGCGGCACAATTTGCCATTCGTTCAAGAAGCTCTTCAGAGGCGCTTTGGGAGGAGGATACATGCTGAGCATGCAAGGGAGCAGCTAATCAACCGCCGGCGCCTGGATGGGGAGACCCTAGGATCTTACGCAGCAGACATCCTGCTATGAACTCAACAAGGTTACCCAGAGCTGGAGGTAGCGGTGCAGGATAAACTCGCCCTTCAGGCCTTCATTAGGGGACTCCACTCAGCCAGACTCCGGGAACATGTTTGTGTCCACACTCAGGACAGCTGGTCGGTGGTCCTTGCAGAGGCGGAGAGGGTTGAACCGATATTGAGCACTAAGGATGACAGCTCAAGGTGGAGGCTGTACACAGTCCAAGCTAATACTGAGAGTGATGAGGAGGACAGCCTGAGACAAACATCGTCTCCCCGACTGCAAACAACATACCGGGGGCAGCAGCGTCGAAGAGGAACAGAGTGCAACCGGTGTAGAGAGATGGGTCATCTGGCTCGTGACTGCTCAGCGCCGGCTCCTGTTCCATGTGGAAAAGACTCACAACTGATGGGGGGTTGGTATTGAAGGGGCCTACCACCACCAGAAGACACCCCAAAAAATGCCTTGTGGTTGGGACGCTTGGGCAGACCACACGGACTATACCTGAACATTAGGCTTAATGGCGTTCTCCTCTGTGCCTTGTTAGATACCGGCTCTACCACCTCCCTGGTCCGGCCAGGCACACTGCCTGGCACAAGAATGCCAAGGCCCCGAGGATGGGCCCCAACCAAGAGATATATCACTATGGCCACGGGTGAATGCTCCAGGATGAAGGGCCGGAAAACCCTTGACGTGGAGGTGGATGGTCAACATCATCGACACTCGTTCTGGTTGGCAGACATTCAAGACCCCTGCATTATTGGATTGGACCTGCTGACGACATGGGGGGGGATAATAGATGTCACCGCGGCCACACTCCTACTGGGCCACAAAATCATCCAACTTCACCCCCAACGCCAGGAAGGAGTATGCCAAACCAATACACCAACTCTATCAGAAGACCATGACATGGTCCTACAAAGACCACCTGATGACACAATGGGGCTGGGGAGGCACATGTGGGGCTGCCATCGGATGAGATGAGGCAGGCCGTACATGAGCTGTGCCTATGGAGCTGTGTAGGACTGAGCCAGATGCAGAGTGAGCAATTACAAGACCTGTTGGCAGCCTACATGAACATTTTTGCTGCCAAGGATGAGGAGTGTACTCGCACCAATCTGGTCCAGCACTACATTGACACTGGCAAGACCAAACCCATTCACCTGTGACTCCATCGTCTGCCTTTTTCAAGGCGGGCTGTGGCAGAGAAGAAGATCAAAGAGATGCTGGATGCTGATGTAATAGAGCCTTCGAATAGCCCCTAGGTAACGCCAGTGGTCCTAGTGGGAAAGAAGGACAAAGACTGGCGGTGCTGTGTTGACTTCTGATGGCTGAATAAAAACACCCGCAAAGACTCCTATCCTCTCCCACGCATTGATGACACTCTTGACTATATTGCTGGGTCCAGCTGGTTCAGTTCCCTCGATCTCCGCAGTGGCTACTGGCAAGTGGAACTGGCTCCAGAAGCCTGCCTCAAGATGGCATTCACCATTGGACAAGGACTGTGGCAATTTAAAGTGATGCCGTTTGGCCTCTGCAATGCCCCGGCTACCTTTGAACGTCTGATGGAGAGGGTGCTAGCCAGTGGTGTAGTCTACATTTTTGTACTGGGTATACTGTGCTTAGAAACCAAAGTACACTGCAGTACAACATAATCATCAATTTATTTAGATTTTTAAGCATATTAAACATTTCTAAATTTCTCTGATAATTATATTTGAATAAATGTACAACAAACTTGGCACAACAGTTGGCTTTGTATTAAAAACATGTTATATAATTCATAAAACAGCATCAAAGCAAAGCGCTGCATACCGATAGATTGTTACGGAAGCATTTGACTGATGTTGAACATATCAATGACATGTGCCTAATGATATGTCATGTATCATTGGGCACTTTTAAGTGGGTATACTGAAATTCTTAAGTTTTTCTAGTGGGTATACTCCATATACCCGAGTATCACGTACACTACACCACTGGTGCTAGCCCATGTTCCACGGAACCGCTGTTCCAACCTGCAGGAAGTGTTCGATGCCATTCGCAAGGACAACCTGCGACTTCACCCACGGAAGTGGGTGTGTGAAAAAATGTGGCTCAAATTAAGCCCTGCCTGTTAGTACGGGTTGTGAATGAGAATCAGCTACTATCCCACCAAAGTTCAGTTCAATATCTGGACACTCACAGGGTAGCTATTTCTGTGTTTGCTAAAGTGGAATAGGTGTGGCAGACATCCTGAACTAGCAAAAGTGTGCTGTTTTAAACATTGGACTAAGAATCTTCTTGCATCACAACTCAAGTCCTTGTTTGTTTCATGTTCAGTAAAAGTATTTTCTCTGCTTCTCTCATTCAGTGATATGACCTCAGAGTTAGTTTCAGAGACTTTCTGACTTCAAACATTCCCCCACTCAGCCCTTACCTCATGGATCAATAACCCTGCTCCTTCTTCTCCTTCCTTTCCTCTGCTAACCATCACTGTTGGCTGCTGTCAGCTTATTGTGCCTAATTCTAGCAACACACACACACACACACACACACACACACACACACACACACACATAGGCATATATACACACATACATCTCAAAAGGAGGGACAAAGTGTGCAACATAACTCATTACACTCCTTTTGCCTGTGTGTGTGTGTTTGTGTGTGTGTGCTTCCCTGTGCAGATAAAAGGGTGAGGTCATTGCAAGCCAATCAGAGAGGATCATTTTAATCCTGATGTGAAATGTATACTTGTAAACACATTTTAGTGAAAACTACACACACACACACACACACACACACACAAATACAGTATAC
The DNA here is from genome assembly GCA_038048925.1 of Garcialebias charrua. Lineage (NCBI taxonomy): Eukaryota > Metazoa > Chordata > Actinopteri > Cyprinodontiformes > Rivulidae > Garcialebias > Garcialebias charrua. Next base: position 20,404 of record JBBPBX010003189.1, on the reverse strand, counting down.
ACCCACAAGCACGCACACACACTGTATTTCTTTTGTTATTATGGCATTGTAGTGACTTACATTCATTTTTGGAGCCTTACTCTAACCGTTCTTTTAATTCCTGATTCATGCTCAATAATCCAGGTGGAAAACTCCAACAAGGTTAAAAGAGGTCGTCTGGACGGTTTCTTTTTGTTGAAATGTTTCATCTTACTTGCAAGACTTCATCAGTCTGAGGAACCACAACAAACTCATGCTGGTGAAGATTCTCAGTCGTCCAGGACATGATCAAATCAAACAAACTCAGTCTTATAAATAGCACCTTCACATTGTGGGTAAACCAGTTTGATGGTGCTCAGATGGTTTCTGGAGTCCGCCCTCTCCCCCACCAACTTGCTTGAGGCAGTCATGGACAAAGTGGTTCCAAACATCCTGAATCATGATCAATAGTTCATGGACTCCAGAAACCACCTGAGCACTAGGGATGCACAATATTATCAGCATGGTATCGGTATCGGACGATATTAGTGTTAAATTTCAATATCGGACATCGGCCATTCCATTGAAATAACTCGCCGATATAAAAGGAGCTGTTTTAGCTGCAGCGGCAGCACAACGCGATGACGTCACGTGCTCCTAGCTGATCTCACAGCGGAGAGGGAAGTTCAAAATGTCGGCGGTGTGGAAGTTTTATTTTTAGTTGGTGAGGATGTCCGATTCCGAAGATTTATGGACTACGTTGAGCCTCGCTACATCGTCCACAGTCAGAGATGTTTTTCAACATTACTCAAGTTACCAGCCATCATTTCCGACGTCATTGAGAAGCTAATAGCCAGTATCACTTGAGTGAGTTTTACAACAGACATTTGGACGTAGTGTTAGCCCCGTTAGCATGATTAGTCTTACGGCACAATGGATAAACAAAAACTTTGAATTTAAAAAGTCTGTCCTTCATGCACAGGAGTGCAGAGGATCCCACACTGCAGCTAGGAACCTGGAACAAGCCTTCACAAGTGAGACAGCATCACAGGTGACTAATGCTAATAAATAATATTTAACACTTTTCATTTAATATAAGTTAAAGTGCTATTTATATCATATGGCTGTTACTGAATATATGTCACCAGCTCTTACAGCTGTTGCACATATTTTGTAGCAAATAAGCCTAAATAAGAGGCTGTGTTCTGACAAAAGAACGTATATAAAATATCAATATTGGCATCGGTTATCGGCCGAATAAGTTTTAACATATCGACTTATAGGATATCAGCCAAAAATCCAATATCGTGCATCTCTACTGAGCACCATCAAACAGGTTGACCCACTATGTAAGGTGCTATTTACAAGACTGAGTTTGTTGTGGCTCCTTGGATTGAAGAAGTCCTTTGGATGAAAGACGAAACATTTAAACAAAAATAATCTGTGCAGAGTACCTGCATACTTTTAACTCTGTCTGGCCTATTAATGGCTTTAAGTTTTTTGCTTGCCTTTACCTTACTGTTAGTTTTAGCCTTTTGCTATTTGTAGTTAGTGTTTAGCTACTTTGGGTTTTGGCTAACACTGGAACATCCTATTTATCAAGAACAAGGAAGAATTTTTTTCCAAATACAGGCCAGACATCATCAAAGGAGCTCTAGGTTTGTCAAGAAGAATTAAAGCAGAAACATTAGATTTACTGCAACATGAACGCTGACAGCCGAATGACAGCCGAATGACAACCAACCGGAATAAAATGAAGAAGCTGAAGTCAAAATGTTACAATGGTCTGAACAAAAGCTAAAAATAGCTAAACAGTTGTTAAATGTTAAAAGTAGCTAAACTAAATCTGAAAGCCAAAATGACTAAATTAGAGCTACAAGTTAATAAACAAAACAGTAGCTGAAAGCTAAATTTACCAGAACGATAGCTAAAAGCTAAAACTATCAAAGAATTATCTAAAAGTCAAAATCAGCAAACAGTAGCTAACAAATAAAAATGAGTAAAACTGCGTCTAACAGCTAAATTTACCAAAACCGTAGGTAAGTTAAATCCAGGATAACAGTAACTAAAAGCTAAAATTAGCTAAACAATAGCTAAAACCTAAAATGAACTAAACAGTAGCTCAAACTTTGAGCTACTGTTTAGTTGCACATTCCTAGCTCAAAGTTTAAATGAGCAGAATCATAGCTGAAAGCTAAACCCAGCAGAACAATTCGCTTAAGTTTAAAGACTCAGGTCTGTTAGTCTACGGGTGTAAGGCTGCAGAACTGAAACAGGTTTCAAAGAAGGGGTCAGCTTCAACAAATCAGCTTTGATCAGCTGAGGGGGGAGTGTGTGTGTGTGTGTGTATGTGTGTGTGTGTGCGTGTGTGTGTGTGTGTGTGTGTGTGTGTG
>JBBPBX010003189.1:0-11826 GCA_038048925.1 Garcialebias charrua | reverse complement strand
TATACATATATATATATATACATATATATATATACATACACACAGTATACACACAGTATATGCCAAGGGCAGCCTATACATCTAGAAAGAGCCCATCAAGCACAAATGTATGCAACTAGATATACTCCTTCCAGAGTTTTCCCTTTTCAGGGATGGCCTTGCATTTTAGGAAGACAATACTAAAGCACACACTGCATCTATTACAACAGAATGGGTCCCCATTAGGAGTCCAGGTACATCTTTGCTCAGAAAAGGGGAGCATTCTGTCCTAAAACTTCCACACATTTTCTGTTCAGTTTAGAGACATTTACAGACAAACATACATTTTTTTAGATGTGTTGCTGTCATGTTTCTAAGAATGGTGCAGTTTCTTTTTTTAACTATTTCACATGTTTACTATGTTCTATTGTGGGGGGTAAAGGGTTTTACGACATCTGCAAATCATTGTGTACAGCTTTTATTAACATTTCATACAACGTCCTTCTGTTTTCTCAAAAATGTGTCACATCTCCGTCTAGCTTTGAATGTGAACAAAAAACATGTCAGCTTATGTAGATGCAGAAGCATGTGCGCCTACTTTGGCAGCACTCACGCAACAAGTAGGTCCCAAATGACACTTCCTAGTTATTACCCTACAGTAGAGTTAATTTTTTCCACAAACACTACAGCAGTCCACATTGTTACTCAGCACCACTCCACCTCCACCAAATAGCTCTCCATCTTACCACTAAGCCTCAAAGGTTAGCTCTTCTATAAAGGTTGTGGCTCTTCATGACATTTTCCTTGATGACTTATTTGGCCCTTTTGTTTGTGATAAATATCAACTATGCTGCTGTTGCCACTTGAAATTACTTGCTCATTAAGCCATGATAAGAGAGTTTTGTCTTGAACTAAAAGTGATCTGTAAATAAGAAAAAGCAGACATGTTATAAATCAACAATGTTAATATGAATGCATCTTGACAGGGGAGTGGAGCCATCTGTGCCTGTGTTCAACCTCAGCTTAAAACCTTCAGCAACATCCACAGCTTTATGTGGGGTTCATAAATATTAAAGTCACATTAATTAGTGTAGCCAACAGGAACATTAGTGGAAGATAATATGTGTCAGATGATAAAAAGTGTAAAAATCTTGTACTGGCTTTTATTATTTAATTTTTATTATTTATTTATTATTATTTTATTTCATTGTGTTTTTGGCTGGGGACTAAATGTTCTTGTCACATTGAGTGACATCACCATTATCATCCATCACTGTGGTATTATTTATTTGGGTTTTGAAGCTGTTTAAACAGCACAGGTAGCTCGCTGAAAGTGAGAAATAGTTTCTGACACAGGAAGCTAAATGATCAACAGCTGTTTTTTTTTCAGCCTCAACAAAGATCCATCAAGGTATCTTTTGCACTACACTAACTTATGATTTATATTTCACATTTTATATACAAGTACAAGGTCACATTTTAATGAATGATTGTGTATGACAAAGCTGGAAAAAGAGCATTTAGCTGCATTGCATTTGTAAGAAAATACCAACCTAGCAATCCTTAAATGAATGCATATTATCCATTGTCATTCATGGCATAGTTTTAGACTAAACACTTCCTTTGTGGAGAAAGGACATAACTTCAGTCATCTTCATCAAACCTTGGTGATGTTGTTATGCTAGATCTCTCCCTCAGAGTATGTGTTGTGAATGACAGATAGAGTAGATGCCAAGCTATTAGACCTGTGTCTTGCACATAGATAGAAGATGGAAGAAAAATAACTACCGGGTACACAGATTTTCAAGTCTAATAATACTCAATGCTGCGATAAAGACATTTAAACCATTGTAAATTGAAAAACTTGTGATACATTGAATATATTTGATACATTTCCCATCTCTAATTCAGGGTATAGTTGCATTTAGGCCTAAAAAATTGACTCAGCCCGGACCGAACTTGTATTTAAAAAAACAATAATTTTGTTGATGTGGACGAGTCTCTGCTACTACCACAACAAATATTTTCTCAATATCTGTGGCATTGGTTGAATTATTATAATTTCTGTATTTAATAAAATCAGTTGACTTTTATGACTGTCTTGAATTGGTCTGAGTCACAAGTTAAAACAGTTGTACATGTATTTTCCATAATAATTGTCCAAGAGTTTCAGTAAGATCCAAACAGTAGTTCATGAGATATTTTGCTAAAATTACAAATGTATTTTTTTTTGTAATGCACCAGTAAAGTATGGCAAAGTTTTAAAACAAAGTTCTTGCACAGACTGTTATCACTCAGGGTAGGGATAATAAATATGGACCAAAATTAATATCTCAATATTTTTAAGATAAATTGTGATATACAATATACTGTATATCTTGATTTTTTTTTTTTCATAAAATAACAACGCAATTATATTTCTGAGTCAAAACTTTGTCCCATTTGTCACACAGGCACACTTATTAACAAACAGCTGTAAATGTACAAAATAAATGTCTAAATAATAAAATATTTACATATATAAAATAATAATTCTCTTCAGCTTCACAATGTTAGTAACCATGTGTGAAGCAGCACGTGAGGGGCTGGGCTTGTATTCAGTGAGGGTGAAGGAGGGGCTGTGTGCAACTGAGTGCAGATAGAAGGGCTGTGTTCAACTGAGTACAGATAGAAGAAAAATAACTACACATCTATTCAGGTCTAATAATACTCAATGTTGCGATAAAGACATTCATACCATCGTAAATTTAAAAAACTTGTGATACATTGAATATATTTGATACATAGCCCAGCAGCTCTAATTCAGGGTATACTGTAGTTGCATTTAGGCCTAAAAAAATCTGACTCAGCCAGGACCGAACTCGTATATATTTTTTTTCCGAAAATGACTCGGAACCGACCAATTAACTGTGATTACAGACCCGAACCATGAAAAAAAAAAAAAACTTGACATCTATTTATTTATTATTAAGCTTTTACTGCTTTTGTAAGCAAATCATTTGACATAATTTTAAAAGGTATTTCAAAGATAGGAAGAAATAAGATTTCTTGTTTATTAACAAGTGTCAGCAGATTATTAGTTATTATAACATTATAAGTATACTGTAGTTATTAACGGTTGTCTTTTGCACACATCCACTGATGTCGCTGCTGGGTCTAGTTAAGCTGCAGGTCGTCCATCTGGACTTTTTTGTACCTCTTTCGACCAGCCGGTCAGCGCATGGTCAAACGGCTGCAAGCGGCTGGTGGTGATCCGAATTGGATCAGCCACTGATCAGAATCAGAATCAGAATACACTTTATAATGAGATACTGTATACTGCGATACAACGCAAACATGTACGTACAGTTGTCCGAAAGATAGACGGAGTGCATGACGCTGCTGCTAATTAGCGCAGTCTTCTTATTCTTCTTCAGAATAATATTTTTGCTTTGATGAGAAAAGGAAGAAAACATGATGAGAGACGGTATAAAAAAAGATTTATCGCACCATGTCCTAGACAGGGCACAATTTGAGGCATTAAAAAAATACCACAGAATAACACATAAATTGTAGGGGTGTAACGGTATGCTAAAATCACATTTTGCTTCGGATCAGTTTTAAGGACGTCTCGGTTTGGTTAATTTTCGGTACAAAAGAAGCCAAAATAAAGACTTACAAAATGATTATTTTTAAAATATGCCAAGTAAACCACATGTTTAAAAATAAATAAAAGTGACCCATTTGGATGATATTTTAAATAAACAGCATTCTTTATTTACAATAAATAAACTATACTTAAAATAAAAAACATTTTAATAAACAATGACAGTCAGAACCAGAGCAATTAGCAGCATCAGACTGTTTACAATCTAACTAATCAAGTTTTAAGTTTTTGGTCAAAAAGACCAACTTGTCCACATATTCTGCTAAAAGTACAGATCTAGTTGCAGTGACAATATGTCAAGTGACCCTGTGCACATAGTTTTGTCCCACCTCATGTACCACATGTGATGTAAATGATAATAAAGACACTTTGACCTTGAATATCTTTAGTAGTGGAGAAAACCTGCTCACTAGCAACAGAGATCAAAGTCAAAGTCAAAGTCAACTTTATTGTCAGATCTGCAATATGTACTGTACAGGACATACACAGGACCGAAATTGCGTTTCTCTCAGTCCCTCGGTGCAACAGTAAACATCTAAACATTGAAACACTGAAACATATAATAATAGACATAAGCATAAAATAGTAAAACTAACACTGTCCTGAGTTTTTTTTTTTGCATAGTGGTATAAGAGTATGAAAATTTACACCAACTCTAAAACTAAAACATTAAACATTTAAAACATAGATAGAAGGGCACCCAGAAGTTCTGTACTCATTAACCTCTTGTTGGACCTGCTCCAAAAGGGACTTGCTAGTTCCCACCTGTCCCTTGAAAATTTCAGAGTTCAGTCATCACAGACTTCTTAGCTGGAAGTGATCTGGTGAATTATTTCCCTGAAGAGGAACTCATTGACATCATCAAGATTGCAAACAACACAAAGAGGTAAAATAAATTAATAAAATGATGATTTTAAATTAAAAAAGTTAACTAGATCATAATAATGCAATACCATTACCTCTTCTAAACTGTCATCATTTCTGTTATGAGGTGGTTGATTCTCTTGTTCATCATCATCAGGGCAGGGCTTTCAATTGGCTCCAGGGCTTGTTGATAGGGATGTAAGGGTACACGTGGGTGTACCGAACCGTTTCGGTACGGCACGTTCGGTTCGGTCCACGTGCATACCGTTTCGGTTATTTTTTTTCACTCATTGAACGTTAATATATGCGCCACGGAACAAAATTTCTTGGATGCGTTTCAGCACGGAGCTATTATCACGCAGCACACACAGCATTATTTAGCCATTAGCTTCTCGCTGCGGTCTCCTGTTTGCGAACATTATGGTTTTCTTGTTAAAAGACGAGCGCACATTCAAAGGTGTGTGTGTGGACGTTGTTTCATGAAGATTGGCTCTGTAGCAGCAACACGTCTAAGGTGAACGCGCTTGAAATGACATCATCTGAACGTGAACGAAGAAACAGCAGCTGTTACAAACAGTGCTAACAACAGCTGCATTTAAACTACTTCATCAGGTAATTCAGAGCGGTCCAGAGCAATACCACAAACTGTATGAGTTTTTAAATCTCTGAATCTGTCTGAATGTTGTTATATCCGCAGGCTTTAAAGTTATTGATCAAAGTCAAGTCAAAGTCAAAGTCAACTTTATTGTCAAAACTGCAATATGTACAGGACATACACAGGATTGAAATTGCATTTCTCTCTGTCCCTCGGTGCAACAGTAAACATTTAAACACTAAAACACAAAAAACCTTTAATAGACATAAGCATAACATGAAATAATAAAAGTGTAATACTGTCCTGAGTTTTTGCATAGTAGTTTTTGCATAGTAGTAGTATGAAAGTATGAAAAGTTACACCAACACTAAAACACTAAACATTTAATAAACATAAGCATAAAATGAAATAACAAAAGTGTAATACTGTCCTGAGTTTTTTGCATAGTAGTATAAAAGTGTAAAAAGTATATCTATAAAATAAAATGAAAGTTCTGGCATTGACATTTGTAATAGAGTGACAAAGCAGCATATGAAGTTTATGTACACAGTATATGTATGAGGTAGTTGATATTGGTATAGAGGTAAAGTGGCATATGCAATAAGGCTAGTAAAAAAAATATATCAGCAGTAGTGTAGATATAAAAAGTAGTGTAAATGTAAACAGTAATAATAAATGTAAACAGTAGTATTGAATGAAAACAGTAGTAATAAATGTAAACATTATTAATAAATGTAAACATTGAATGTAAACAGCAGTATGACTATAGGCAGTAATGTAATGCAAACATTAGTGCGGATATAAGAAGTAGTGCAAACTGAATGAGCACATGACCGTGAGTTGAGTGAATAACTCGTTTTGATGACACAGAGTCCAGTGTTAAAATTTTTGTGTTGTGTGGTGGTGTGTGAAAGTTTTTTGTGATTAAGGCAGTACAAGTGGGAGGGAGGGCAGAGCAGGCAGAGAGTTTAGCATCCTGACTGCCTGATGAACAGAGCTGTCATTTAGTCTGCTGGTTCGAGCCTGGAGACTCCTCAGTCTCCTCCCTGAAGGCAACAGGCTGAAGCAGCTGTGTAGTGGGTGTGTGGGATCACCTGCCATGCAGAGGGCTTTCCGAGTGAGGCGGTTGCTGTGTAAGTCCTGTAGTGAGGGGAAGGAGGTGCCGACAATCTTCTCAGCTGCTTTCACGATGCGCTGGAGGCTCTTGCGGCAGGATGCAGTACATGCACCAAACCACACAGTGATACAGCTGGTCAGGTCACTTTCTATGGCACCTCTGTAGAAGGTGCACATGATGGGGGTGATCCTCGCTACGAACATCCATCACTCAAAAAGTTCAGCTCTTTATGAAAAAACTAAAACTGATATTGTCAACAAGCCCTGGAGATGATTAAAACCCTGATGATGATGATGATGATGATGATGATGATGATGATGATGATGATGATGATGATGATGATGATGATGATGATGATGATGATGAGAGATTCAACCGTTCAAGAATAGGTATTGTTCTTTTATTATTATCTAAATAATCTTTTTTATTTAAAATCATAATCTTATTAACTTGTTTTTTTTTACCTCTTTGTGTTTTATTTCCAGTCCGGGACAGAGGTAGCAGCTGTCTTCTTCCTCTTCAGGGACAGACATCCACCAGAGATCACCTGCAGCTAAGAAGTGTGTGATGACTGAACTGAACACTTAACTGTTCCAGGACCTGTCCCACCTGGAGGAGCAGGTCCAAGAAGAAGTTGTGAGTACAGTAATGAGGACAAATACAGCCACACTGCTGCTACTGGACAAAAATTTGATTAGTTGGATTGTAAACAGTCTGTTGCTGGTTATTGTTCTGACTGTTATTTTATTTATTAAGATTTTTATTATCGTTAATATAGTTTATTTATTGTAGAGTGCTATTCATTTAAAATATCATCAAAATGGGTCACTTTTATTTATTACTACGATACAATACAAACATATTTTTGGCATATTTACAAAATAAACATTTCGTAAGTCTTTATTTTGTCTTTTTTTTTGTACCAAAAATAAACCGAACCGAGCCCTCCTTGTAGTTTAGCCGAACCGAAATGTGATTTTAGCATACCGTTACATCCCTACTTGTTGACAATATCAGTTTTAGCTTTTTCATACATTTTGAGTATAACTTTTTGGCTCAAGTGTTGACATGATGGCATGTCATAGGCAGCGAGGCTCAAGAACTTTATGCTTAAAGCTGGCGCATCAACAACCTTTGGATGTAGATCCAGAGCTTTAAAAACTCCTACATCTTGTGTGTTATTGCTTTGGGCCGATCTGAATTACCTGATGAAGCTTGTTTAAATGCTGCTGTTATCAGTGTTTGCAACAAGCTGCTAGAAGAGACGTTCACATTTGGATGATGTTGTTTCAAGTGTGTTAACAAGTTAGACGTGTTGCTTGCTGCAGATCCAATCTCCATGAAAAAACGTCCACACACAGCTTTGGATTTGTTTACATCTTTTAACAAAAAAGCCATGATATTCCCAAACAGGAGACCGCAACGAGATGCCAGGCTGCTAATGCTACGCGTGCTGCAGGACACGTGCACCATTACACCCCTAATAACTCGACATGATACATGTACATATAGGCCGGTGAAGACATTGAATTTCAAGGGAAGGTTGTAGCATAGTCCAGAGCCCCGCTCAGCCATTGTCCAGATAAGAGGTGTTAGTTATCATAAGCTCATTTGAGGTTCCGTCACATGCCCACGGCCTTGGGTAAGGGAGGGGTGAGGAGACAGACAGAGCGTTTGTTTTTCCTAAACATGCCAGGAGGAATTGCGATAAGGCCACCATCAAGGCCACATTTTGGGTCAGACAGAACTTATAAATTGCTGTTTCTGCCTTTTAAAATCTCACTGATACATTTCTCTGATGGAGACTCCAAACAGACAAACTGATTCCTTACACTGCAAGTCAAGCCCGGGTTAGAAATGGCAGCTCTAATTGAGGATACGTTTTGTATTTCAACTACAGATTTTCCAAATTTTAACTTTTTTTCTTTCTTTTTTTGTTTGTGTGTGTGTGTGCACGTGTGTGAAAGGGGCAATATTTTAGCCTTTTTTTTTTTTTGGTCTTGCTATAATTGATAAGGTGGTGGCCATCTTGATTTAGGTCAGTTTCAAAAGTTATCTGTTCTCGAATCTTCTCAAATTATGATTTTTTTTTATTGTTTATTGATTTAGTTTGCTAATAAAATTGCATACATAAATTGAAGTAAACCTTTATCATCTGTGTTTGCTTTTGGCCGCAGGCAATTGTAAATGTTATTAATGAACTGCATGTGCATTTGGAGTAGAACACTGCACATAAGCATCAAACTCCTATACGACCTTAAAAAAAATCTGCAATGTCTTGTGTCACTTTTGCTTTGGAAATAATAAATCAGTCATATTTGTGCAGACTCAGTCATTTCTCTAATGACTGACAGCTCCTGTGCTCCTGCCAGGAAGCTCACAGCAGCTAAGCTGTGGCTTTATGTGCTCCTTATAGCCACTGGGGCAGTGGAGTTTGTTGCCACCAAGCAGCAATCTGGTGTGAAGTCACACTGGTTTCACCCATTCCAAAGTCAATATTTATTCTCATTGTTGCAGCAAAGTGGAAACAGTCTAATATTACCTTCTAGCAAAATACATTTAACAGTATATAAGAGATAATGGGCTTTTGTTGTTTGTTTGTTTTTTGCACTGAGAGGAAAAAGCTGCACTGTACAGTATTGAGAAAGGCACATGTCCTCGTGTGCTCCGGAGCTGCTGACTGCTCTGTGGTCTCAAGCAGGGTTGAACACTGTGATTTTCCTGAAGGGCTTTAGAGTGCCATGTTTTTGAGACTGAAGCAAAAATAAATAAAATGCTGGCCATAAATCATTGCACAGCAAAAAACAATCAGTTTACTTATTGCTATTGGTTTGATGTGTGTGTTTTCTTTCATTCTTTTTGCTTTTATTGTGCTCAGACCATGCTAAATTAAGTTTATAATGCTGGAATTGTTCAAATACAGTATAAATACAGTATATAAGTTGGACATTTGCTTTTCACTGATTCATATATATATATACATATATACAGGGCCGGCCCAAGCCTCTTTGGGGCCCTAAGCGAAATTTGGATGGGGGCCCTCTGTTTCTACTAATAATGTGAATTACTGCAATCAACGGTCAGATGGTTTTATCATTCTCCCACCTAATAAAACGTATTGCAACTCTGACAGTCCTTTTTAATGTATATATGTCATTTATTGCAGGGATGTCAAACTTATTTTAATTTTGGACCACATCAAGTTCATGACTGTCCTCAGAAGGCCAGACATGGCAGAATGTATTGATAAAACTGCCTATGAATAAACTGGTAAAATCAAACTTTCTAAAAAATAAAAAATAAAAACTTCACCCATCATGCCTTTTGGGGAAGGAAAAGGTATCCTTAATAGGCAGTGGTCCTCTCATCACCTGCTCAGTCCTGTTTACATCTGAGAGGAAAGATGGCCACTCAGCTGGGTCCATTGGCAGAGCTGATGATCCTTGGTGTGGCTCAGACTTTGATGTGGAAGCTTCTGAGAAAGAGACAAAAGAAAGATGATGATTAATAATAACATAAAAGGGCAGAAAATGTTTGCGATGTACATAACTGTTAATCTGAAAATGATCTGGAGCACAAAGAGGAATTATAGAAGAGATATAGAAGATATAGAAGATTATAGAAGATTGAGCATGCATCAGGGAATTATAGAAGATGTTTTGCTGTTAACTTACCAGGTAGATCATCTGCAGTTGCACACACAAATGAGACAGTGGGCACAGAAGATAGGGATGCTAGACTTAGCTCTGCAGAGGACGGAGATGGACATAAGATGAAAACAAAAAAAATTGTTATGTTAGATGTCATATCACATTTACAATTATGTTGCTTACTTTTTTAAATAAAAAGTTCAACCAGTGTGTTTTTGCTTATAATAAAAAGGAATCTGCCAGTACACCAACTGAAATTTATTTTAAAAAAGTGTAAATAATTTGGTTGTCTAAGTGTCTGATTTTAGAAATAATATCAGAATTATATCTCAAGATGGTTAAACAATTATATGAAAGAGGTTTTGCTTACCAGGTAGTTCAGCAGTAGTTGCAGACACAGTATAGACTTAGCTCTGCAGAGGATGGAGATGGACCTAAGACTAAAATAACAAAAAATGTACTCTGATGCATGCTCAATAATCCAGGTAGAAAAATCTAAAAAAGCTAAGTCTGGTCCTCTGGACATTCAAAAAATAAAACAAAACAAAGCAAAAAATAAATAAAAATGTAGAAACGTTTCGTCTTTCGTCGAAAGACTTCCTCAGTCTGAGTTGCTGTATTCAGTTCAGTCATGAGCAGCTGGTTTCAGGCTGTCATCAGCCAACTGGTTGTGTAACACTGTGAGAGGGTGCTATTTATAAGACTGAGCTGAATACAGCAACTCAGACTGAGGAAGTCTTTCGGACGAAAGACGAAACGTTTCTACATTTTTTATTTATTTTTTGCTTTGTTTTGTTTTATTTTTTGAATGTCCAGAGGACCAGACTTAGCTTTTTTAGAACAAAAAATGTAGTTATGTTAGATGTCACATCATACTTATAATTATGTTGTTCACTTTTTTTATGGAAAAGTATAAAGGATGGAGTGTATGGAGAAAAGTTTCAGGAGTGATTTGTGACAAAAAGGTGTTAGCAAAGGTCAAAGGAAAAGTTTACAAGACACTGGTGAGACCAGCTATGCTGTATGGTCTGGAGACAGAGACATTGACAAAAAGACAGGAGAAAGAACTGGAAGTAGCAGAAATGAAGATGCTGAGGTTCTCCATAGGAGAGACAAGGATGGATAAGATCAGGAATGAGATCATCAGAGGTACAGCACATGTTGAACAACTGGGAGATAAAGTTAGAGAGGACACACTGAGATGGTTTGGACATGTCCAGAGGAGGGACAGTGGGTATATTGGTAGAAGGATGTTAGAAATGCAGCTGCCAGGAAAAAGACACGAGGGAGGCCAAAGAGGAGATATATGGATGCAGTTAGAGAGGACATGAAGGTAGTTGGAGTGAGGACAGAGGATGCAGAGGACAGAGTGAGGTGGAGGAGGATGACTCACGCTGTGGCGACCCCTGAAAAGGGAAAAGCCGAAAGAAGAAGAAGATAAAAATACTTTCATACTTTGCATTTTTTTGTAGTAATAAAACAAATCAGCCAGTAAAACTGAAATTTTCTTCAGACATGTTTAAACAGTATTTGTTCCTCCAAAGTCTTCTATTTTCTGCTTACGTTGTAAATTAAATTTTTACGAGTTAGTTTAGGAGTTATACAAAGGATGTTATGCAGTTAACTTACCAGGTAGATCAGAAGTGATTGTAGTAGGCACAGAGGATGGGGATGATGCTACACTTTGCTCTAAAGAGGACAAAGATGGACATAAGATGAAATACATACTGTACATATGCACACACATTCCTTGCATACTTTCATTACAGACTCTGGAGTGTAATTGCTATAACTAAAAATTAATTGTATGCTGCATGGTGAGTCTTTCTGTAGTTGATGCACTGCACAGCTGAGCCTGGTAATGTGGACTTTCACTGAGATTCTGTGCTGACAAAATATTTTAACAGTGCTCCTGCAGAATTTCACATAAGTTTGTGTAAAAATTGTTTATTTTAGTCAAATAAATTATCATGCT
>JBBPBX010003188.1:23891-81576 GCA_038048925.1 Garcialebias charrua | reverse complement strand
CTGTAAATACATACTCACTGACTCACTCACTGTCTGTATAACTGCCTTCCAACAAACTCAAAGTAGCCCATGGGCCACCAGTTGATTACCACAGTTTTGGCAGGTTTTGCGGCTCGGGATGCATTTACTTTAGTGAGCAAAAGGAAGAAATGGCTCCTTTGATGAAAAAGGTTGCAGACCCCATACCATACCATACCATTTTATTTATAAAGCACTTTAAACAGGAACAAGTCCACACCAAAGTGCTGGACAAACAAACACGCAACAGGCAACACAGACAATGAAGTACAACACGAAAAACATAAAAACATTGCAGATCATAAATCAAACGATCCAATACAAATCAGCTGGCATTGAAAGCGATGGAGTAGTAGTGAGTTTTTAACCGGGATTTGAAAACCGAGAGGGAGGGGGCCTGTTTGATGAGCAGCGGTAACTCGTTCCAGAGTCTTGGGCCTGCTACAGAGAACGCCCTGTCACCCCTGCGCTTAAGGCGAGTTTCTGGAACTATTAAGAGTACCTGATCCTCTGACCTCAAAGCACGTGGAGGGACATATGGGTGTATCAGATCCGAGAGATAGGCGGGGGCGAGACTGTTCAGCGATTTGTAGACATACATGAGAATTTTGAATTGGATTCGAAGATGAACCGGTAGCCAGTGAAGGGAGGCCAAGACTGGTGTAATGTGCTCTCTTTTGCGTGTGCTGGTTAAAAATCGGGCAGCTGCGTTCTGAACCAGTTGTAATCGTGCAATGGTGGCTTGACTGACGCCAAACAGAAGTGAATTGCAGTAATCAAGCCTAGATGTAATGAATGCGTGAATCACTGTCTCCAGGTTGTTTTTGGATAATATGGGCTTCAGCTTAGACAGACGCCTCAGCTGGAAAAAACAGGATTTGACGATCATGTTTACATGACTGTTGAGTTTCATGGCAGGATCCATTATCACTCCCAGATTTGTGACTTTTTGTTTTTCGGACAGGGGTAGAGCAGACAGGTCAATGCAGTGGTTTGAGGTTGTGTCATTGGGAAGGAACAATATGGCTTCAGACTTCTTATCATTGAAGCTTAAGAAATTTAAAGCCATCCAGTCCCTGATGTCAGCCAGGCAGTCGAGCAGAGGTTGAATAGAGCCTGTACCATTTTGTCTTAGGGGGAAGTAAATTTGACAGTCATCAGCGTAGAAGTGGAAAGGTATATTGTGTTTCCGGAAAATAGCACCGAGTGGCAGCAGGTATAAGGAGAACAAGAGAGGACCCAGGATGGACCCCTGCGGAACCCCCCATTTAAGAGCCGCCACTGCAGAAGTAAAATCATTGATGGACACACAAAAAGACCTGTCAGAGAGGTAGGATCTGAACCAGTTTAGGGCTGATCCTGAGATGCCCACCCACTGCTCCAACCTAGCAATGAGGATCTCATGGTCGATGGTGTCGAAAGCGGATGTGAGGTCCAATAGGACAAGCAGCACAGAGTCACCAGTATCTGTGGATAGGAAGATGTCGTTAAAAACCTTCAGTAGGGCAGTCTCAGTGCTGTGGAGGGATTTGAAGCCAGACTGGAATAGCTCGGGGATAGCGTGATCCTCCAGGAAGCACTTTAGTTGGGACTCAACTATTTTCTCTAGAAGTTTAGAAACAAATGGGAGTCTGGAGACAGGCCTGAAATTGGATAATACTGACGGGTCGAGGTTTGGTTTTTTCAGGAGGGGTTGAACAGCAGCATGTTTTAATGATTTTGGCACCACACCCGAGGATAGACTGCTATTTACAATCGAGAGAATGGAGGGACCTAGAGTGTGAAAAACCTCCTTTAGAAGCCGAGGGGGGACCACATCGAAGGGGGAGCCAGATGGTTTCAGGCTGCACATGACCTGCTCTAGAGAGGACAGAGAGACTGGTTCAAAATGGTCAAACACAGCAACAGATTGAGGTGGGATGGATGGATCGTGAGATGGAGGAGAAATGAGAGCCCTGGTGGTTGCGATTTTATCTAAAAAGAAATGTTGGAAGTTCTCGCACAGCTCAGTCGAGGCTTCCATGGGTGATTGTTCAGTGAGGTGGAGAACAGAGTTTAGGGTGGAGAACAGAACTCGAGGGTTACGAGAGTTTGCAGCAATGATATCAGAGAAGTATTGTGATTTAGCAGTTTTCACTGCTTTCTGATATCGGCGCCAGCTCTCTTTTACCATCTGAAAAGAGACCTGCAGTCTGTCTTTTTTCCACTTCCTCTCCACCTTTCGGCATTGCTGCCTAGCAGCTCTGGTCGTGTCATTCACTGCACTATACAGTGATGTACTGTATGTTTTCCAAAGCTGGGGGAGGAACTTGGACCCTCTGGCACAAACAGATGATTTATGGACAAACAATAATACGTACTGGCACCATTAAAGACAGTTCAAATTTTGTCAGCTTTCTATGATAAACTTGCAATAAATCTAAATGTGGTGCTAACACTTCTGTGCCTCCTCAGATGCCCATTAAGTGGATGGCTCTGGAGTGCATTCACTACAGGAAGTTCACCCATCAGAGTGATGTGTGGAGCTACGGTGGGTTCTAAATGTATTCAGTGTTAATGACCTGAAATCCTGTTTCCGTTTTTTTTTTGTGTCTTTGAAACCTGTCCTTGATTTATTTTCTTCTCATTTTCTCAGGAGTGACCATCTGGGAGCTCATGACATTCGGCGGCAAGCCATACGACGGTATCCTGACACGAGAAATCCCAGACATCCTGGAGAAAGGGGAGCGCCTGCCCCAGCCACCCATTTGCACCATTGATGTCTACATGGTCATGGTCAAATGTAAGAGAACACCTTCAAACACCAAATAAATCTTCATACGCCTGACTGATGCTGGCTAACTGAGTCACAATGAGCAATTTTTAAATACTACTTGTTATTTTCAAATTCTCAATTTAAGAATCTTCAAAGAGATACACAGTTTTGTTTTTGTTTTTTGGCGATTTATCACTCAATCTGGCAACAAGCAAGTTTTGTTTATGGGATTGTCGGTTTGATGAGAAAACGTGATTCTATTGGTCTAGACTGGTGTCTTTGGAA
This sequence comes from Garcialebias charrua, assembly GCA_038048925.1. Classification (NCBI taxonomy): domain Eukaryota; kingdom Metazoa; phylum Chordata; class Actinopteri; order Cyprinodontiformes; family Rivulidae; genus Garcialebias; species Garcialebias charrua. Next base: position 78,518 of record JBBPBX010003188.1, on the reverse strand, counting down.
GTCCAGTCTTTTGCTTAAAAAGAATAACCCAATGACACAAAACATTATATGAAGGGATTTCCCAGTTCTACAGCAGCCGGCAGAGAAAAGTGCTCAATTTCAAGGGGGATTTCAAGGGTTTTATTATAACAAATTATTTCTGAACACATATATGTTAGAAATTTTTGTTTTAAAGGTACATTAGGGAGATTTTATGCTATTCTATTTTCTGGGATCACTAGATGGTGTCTTTATAAACAGATCTTTATGAAAATCTCAGTTATAGCATAAATCAATATTTTCTCCATATTTGCACTGCAGCCTGTGCTCATTGGGGCACACTTTGCCAGCACAGGTCATATATTCAAACAAGCAGAAAATATAATGGAGTTCATATTTGGTGTAAGGCAACAAACACCAATCTGAGACCCAACACTGCTTATGTAAGGGATGGTTCATAGTTTTCATCATTTTCACAAGCGTACAAATCATACGCTTGGGGGTAAGGGGTCAAATACGGGTGTACACTTTTTAAAAAGAAAAAAAAGTTGGAAGTTTTTTGATACACCCTGTACAACCGACATGTTGCTATACTCCCACATAGCAAAAATTGACATACCGTATTTGTGAATTTTGTTTTAGCACAGTAACACTTCCTTCGATTCCTTTCGGTGGAAGTGAATGCGCCGCAACTCGTTTCTTGACATCAGCTGTTTAATATAGCAGTCTTTAAATTCTCCAAGCCCCTGAGTGCCTGTGTTTACAGTGTAGTGATTAAAGATCCCTGTTGCCACAATGGATTTTTGTCATCTGTAAAAATGAGAAGGGGAGAAAAAGCATGTTTTGATGTGGTTGTGTTAAATCAATCCAAGACCTAAAGTCACAAAGTTCCATAGACGTTGCATCAATTATATGTGAAGGGGGCGTGTCCACCTCACATTTTAAAAATATTTGTTTGGACCTCCCCCCAAACCCCCCTCCCACACACACACGTACATTTACCATGAAATATTACTTCAACCAGCGTTGTTTCTATTTCTTCGTAATAGGAGAATACTTGAACCACTAAAAGTCCACTCCAGGTTTTTCTGGTTACTTACAAGTCACCACACTGTATGCAGTATTTCCTTTAGGTCCCTTGCCTTGGCAGGACGCTCATCTCTTTGGGGGGTTGTTGTCATGGAGATAGGGGGAGGAGGGGGAGACACCTATGTGTTGCACACTAGCTTAGCGCTACGTTAGTGCTGGCAGTTGTTGACTGGGTTGGAGGGTCTAGGATGTGTGAGAGAAGTGGGGCAGTACGTATTTAGCATCTTAGCTACCGCGTCTGTATTGTGCGCCGCTAGCTTAGCACTACATTAATGCCAGAAGTTATCGACCGGGGTGAGGCTGATGGGGTGTTAGGATGCATGAGAGAAATGCAGCTTGCTCTATTCACACAAGGAGAGCTGTTGGTCAGGCTACTTCTTGTTGCTCTCTTAAGTAGTTATTGAATCAAGTGTTTACTTATGTAACTAAACATAGATGTTTAATAACCCATTAAAATACACCAGAATGCAGGAAATGGTATCTACTTTATTCAAAATTTTCTGAAAGAAGATCACCAATGCTTCTGATGCCGATGCGTAGTTCTCTCTATGAGGGTTATTTCCTTTGTATAATTTATCATAAATACTGAGTACGTAACATATGTATATCTGTATCTGTCAATTTTAAACAATGCTGAAATGTGTAAAAATGTAGAATGACTATAATTTTACCTAAAAATAATATCCACGTAAGTACATGGGATTTATGTCTCAGCTTCTATTAAAATATGTTTTGTGAAGGTCAACATTTTTCTGTACACTTTTGGAGGGGAAGAGCATGGTCTCCAAAAAGAGTATGTTTTGGACGCTTGTGAAAATGTTGAAAATTGTGAACCACCCCTATGTATATGCCCCATTGCTTTTTTAAATAACGCACAGACTTGCATTCAATCTGTGATTTATTATATCATATTAAGTAAAAATGTGTTCTTGTTTTACTTTGTAGATAGGTAAGTGTTTAAAATAAACAAGCGTTGGAAAATCGGTCAATAATATAACTTTCTTTAAAAAAAAAAAGCTGTCATAAATCTCCAGATTTAACTCAAAATTCAGCTGATGTCAGCAAAAAGAGAGCTTAGCATGGTACAAACTCTGTCTCTGTCTGTGACCACCTCTAATGCACACTAATTCAAACATTATATCCTATCTAACGCATGCAGAAGCACAGAAGGGATTGGGATTACATAAACTGGATTAATGACTAGTTCCTGCTTTGATAATGTTGCCATGCAACTACAGTAATGGTGACTTGATGAAGATGCTGCACCTAAACAAAGTAAGTCTCAAACGGAGGGAAACAATGTTCAGACCAGACAAATGTAGTCCACTTTAGCAGTTCACTTCAATCCAGTGTCTATTTTTAAGCATTTCAGTCTATTTTAAAGATAATGTTTTAATGTTTTTCATCTGTTTTTGCACATCCGGGCAACTTTATTCAATAAGAATTCAATTCAATGCAGTTTATTTATATAGCGCTGTCACAACAGAAGTCGTCTCGGTGCACTGAACAGGAACATTCTCATACATTATAAAAGCTAATTAGTAAAGTTCTCTATCTATGAAAGCCAGCAGACTCGTTGAATCTTCACTTTGTTGCAGTCTCCCATCCTGAGCAAGCACAATGGCAACAGTGGACAGGAAAAACTCCCTTTTAAAAGGAAGAAACCTCCAGCAGAACAAGGCTCAGGACAAGCAGCCATCTTGTTCAGTGGTCTGAGTTTGAGAGAATAGGAAGGAGGAACAGACAGAGAATGGCAGTTCCAGGTGTACTTTCTATTGGAGGAAGGATAAAAAACGTTAGGATTGAAATAAGTACAAAACAAACCGGTAGGGTAGAGCAAGTAAAGACAGTAGCAGAGTGAGGAAATGATGTCAGTTTATCCTCCAGCAGAAGCCTATAGCAGAATAACTAAAAACTAGAAAGTTCCTGGAGAAACTTTGACAGGGGCTGCCAGGCTGGTGCCGGATATGGTCACCTCACCTAATGAGCTTGTTTGTTTCAAAATGGCCACCTCACTTAATGAGCATGTTTGATTCAAAATGGCCACCTCACCTAATGAGCTTGTTTGATTCAAAATGGCCGCCTCACCTAATGAGCTTGTTTGATTCAAAATGGCCGCCTCACCTAATGAGCTTGTTTGATTCAAAATGGCCGCCTCACCTAATGAGCTTGTTTGATTCAAAATGGCCGCCTCACCTAATGAGCTTGTTTGATTCAAAATGGCCGCCTCACCTAATGAGCTTGTTTGATTCAAAATGGCCGCCTCACCTAATGAGCTTGTTTGATTCAAAATGGCCGCCTCACCTAATGAGCTTGTTTGATTCAAAATGGCCGCCTCACCTAATGAGCTTGTTTGATTCAAAATGGCCGCCTCACCTAATGAGCTTGTTTGATTCAAAATGGCCGCCTCACCTAATGAGCTTGTTTGATTCAAAATGGCCGCCTCACCTAATGAGCTTGTTTGATTCAAAATGGCCGCCTCACCTAATGAGCTTGTTTGATTCAAAATGGCCGCCTCACCTAATGAGCTTGTTTGATTCAAAATGGCCGCCTCACCTAATGAGCTTGTTTGATTCAAAATGGCCGCCTCACCTAATGAGCTTGTTTGATTCAAAATGGCCGCCTCACCTAATGAGCTTGTTTGATTCAAAATGGCCGCCTCACCTAATGAGCTTGTTTGATTCAAAATGGCCGCCTCACCTAATGAGCTTGTTTGATTCAAAATGGCCGCCTCACCTAATGAGCTTGTTTGATTCAAAATGGCCGCCTCACCTAATGAGCTTGTTTGATTCAAAATGGCCGCCTCACCTAATGAGCTTGTTTGATTCAAAATGGCCGCCTCACCTAATGAGCTTGTTTGATTCAAAATGGCCGCCTCACCTAATGAGCTTGTTTGATTCAAAATGGCCGCCTCACCTAATGAGCATGTTTGATTCAAAATGGCCGCCTCACCTAATGAGCATGTTTGATTCAAAATGGCCGCCTCACCTAATGAGCATGTTTGATTCAAAATGGCCGCCTCACCTAATGAGCATGTTTGATTCAAAATGGCCGCTCACCTAATGAGCTTGTTTGATTCAAAATGGCCGCCTCACCTAATGAGATTGTTTGATTAAAAATGGCCGCCTCACCTAATGAGCATGAGCATGGGAAATTTTGGATTTTTGTTAGCAAAATATTTTGCCATGGTAACTCCGATTGCTTATAAAAGTAATAGCACACATCTCTGAGTCGGGCCGGTCGTTTTGATATAACTTTTGTGGGGGTTCACGTTGTGGTTCGGTCCGTATTAAAGTTGAAAAAGATAACTTTTTGTGGTGTAGAATAATAAGTGGGCAGTAACCAACTAGTTCCTGGATTTGGAGATTCATTACGTCTTTGTTTGCAAATTACGTTGCCATTGTAACTCAAAATGCCAATAAAAGTAATAGCACACATGGGGCCGAGCCAGTCGTTTTGATATAACTTTTGTGTGGGTAGACATTGTGGTTCGGGCCGCATTAACTTTTGAAGGAATGTACACACACGTTCGAGCAGGATAACAATAGGTGGCTTCCATGCATTTACATGCAATGGCAGCCCCCAAAAAGCTGAGGAAACCTAAGTCAACCCTAACTATGGGATTTATCAAAATGGAAAGTCTTCATCCCAGTCTTAAAACTGGACGATGTGTCAGCCTCCCGGACAGAAACTGGGAATTGGCTAGGCCAACCAAAGTGCTGTGCAAACAGACAAAAAACAGGCAACACATAAGCAACATGCAAATTGAAGTAAAATCAGAATATAGACATAATAAAAACGTTGCAGATAATGAATATAACGACTAACCTGCATGAAGCTACTTTCAGCTGTTTTGTGCTCCTTTCAGATTATTTCTGCTAATATTTCTGTGCTTCTAACTTTGTTCTGCTAATTTCAGCTTATTTCTGCAAGTTTCTGCTTTTTCTGCTATTTCAGATGCTATTTAGCTGTTTATGCTAATTTAGCCTTTTCTGCTAATTCCACATCTTTGCCCTCATTTCAACTTTTTTCAGCTTAATTCAGCTAAAAGGTGCTCTCTCCACTCCTGTTTTTTAAAATCCTTTAAGCTTTTTTAGCTACTTTTCAGCCTTTTTTTTTGTTTTGTTATTTCAGCTTTTGTCAGATAATTTCCTATTTTTTGTGCTCATTTCTGCTTCTTTAAGCCTAATTGGGCAAACGTGTTCTTTCTGCTTTCTTCTGCTAATTTAAACTTGTTCTACCTTTTCAGCTTTTTAGCATTTTTTAGCTAATTTCATCTGTTTTCTTGTGAATTCACGTTTTTCATTTTAATTTCTGTACTTTCAGACTAAATAACCTTGTTACGCTAATTTCAGCGTCTTATGCTCTTTTGAGCTTTTTCTTGCTAGCTTAACTTATTCAGGTACCATTTAGCTGTTTTATGCTAATTTTAGCTTTTTCAGCTAATTCCACATTTTTTGCATCCCTTTCAACTTTTTTCAGCCTAATTCAGCTAAAATGAGCTCTCGCCTCTTCCTTCTGGTAATTTAAACTTCTTTCTGCTTTTCAACTACTTTTCAGCAATTTTTTGCTAAATTACGCCTTTTCTTTAATAGCTAATTTACTCATTTTTGTGCTCATTTCTGCATATTTAAACCAAATTCAGCAAACATGTTTTTTCTGCTACTAATTCAGGCTTGTTCTTCCATTTCAGCTACATTTCAGAATGTTTTAGCTAATTTCAGCTGTTTTTCAGCAAGTTCTTCTGCAATAAGCATTCACACTGCATTTTCGCAGGAAATGCAGTTTCTCTAGTTTTTGTTTGTGTCTAGCCTGGTTTAAACCAGACCCTTGTCCTTCACTTCGCTTTGGACTAGGGTCTGGCATCTCTGCCATAGACAACGATTTCTCCTGGAGATTTTTGAATGGACCAATCAGAGAACAGGAGGCAGAGTTTTGTTAGTTTAGCCTGGCGAGGTCCAGGCTATCAGATAAATTGCTCAGAAACCACTCGGTGGATATTTTTTCTGCCACCAGTGTGTAATTATATGTCTTTAATTTACTGACTGTTGGCCTAGATGAAACATTTGAGATAAAATTCGATTTTTTATCATTTATTTTCGTAGCGCACCCGAGGCTGTTTGGAAAATATCAAACCGAAACTATTTAATATCCAGCAGATTTGACCATTTCGTGAATTGATTTAGGAACTGTTAAGCTCAGGAACACTTCTGATATAACGTCAGCTATGAAATATATTTTTTCTCAGCAGAGAAATAATAGTTTTTTACCTTGTTTTGATGAAAATTCGTTCGTGGCGGCAGCCATTTTGAATGACGACGTCAGTCGACATCGTTCAAAACTCCGCCTTCTGCTCTCTGATTGCTCAGGAACACTTCTGATATAACGTCAGCTATGAAATATATTTTTTCTCAGCAGAGAAATAATAGTTTTTTACCTTGTTTTATTGAAAATTCCTTCGTGGCGGCAGCCATTTTGAATGACGACGTCAGTCGACGTCGTTCAAAACTCCGCCTTCTGCTCTCTGATTGGTCCGAACAAAAATCTACCGGAGAAATGGTTGTGGATGGGAGAAGTCCCAGACTGTGAAGTGAAGGGAAATGAGAATTGAGCGGAGCTGTGCAGGAAGGCGAGGGCCAGGCTAGTTTGTGTCCCAAAAGTCTATATTTTTACACCATTAAATAATATTTAAGTTAAATTGTGCGTATGAAAGTGATAAACCATATATTGTTTCAAAACAGTGAGAGTTGTGGAGCACCTGTATTTTTTATTTAATTTCAGACCATGTTTGCACTCCACTGCAACTCCAATGGAGGCGATACAGATGAGTTGTAGTTTAATAAGAGTTCATTCGTTCAAAATTTGTCTGCTGAAATGTTATTGAAGCTCTGGGGCTTCATTTCAAGGCTGGGAGAGAAGCTGATTTATAACGAGGAGGCAAAGATCGAAGCGTGTTGTCATGGAACTGTGATGAGATGCTGCTTTATGGTCTGTGATGTGCCGACCAGTCCTCACCGGGGACTCTACCCCCATTCTTTGCTGGTGTCATCCTCCATCTGGCCCGCCGCACTTTCTTCCCGCCCGACTTACTCCAGATCTGTCTCCAGCTTGTACAGCCAATCCAAAACCCCACCTTCCCTTCACCGTCCTCTAATTCTTCTATCGCTCCTTCTCCTGGCTGAATTCAGAACCCCGATGCTGCTGTCCAGGGTCACAGAGGGATCCACCCTCCCATATTTCCAGGAAACCGTCCAGCCACATATGCCAGAACATGCACTGAGCCGTGCCAGCCATTGCCGTCTTGGCCACATTCTGGTGCACCAGTCTGGTGATTACTCCACTTTGTCAGAACTTGTTTATGACGGAGGAACTTAGTCCTCCGATGCCTCAAACTCCCACAAAAATAACTTCATATGAACAGAACTTAGAATATTTGTATGGCTAAAGCTTTAGTATTTTTAAGAACTTCACTTATAAGTCAATTAGATAAGGCTCGAGATGTCAGAATCAAAATGTATTTAAATGGTAGCATTGAAATTATATTTAATTTGTTCTGATTGCACCCAACAGCATAAAAAAGCTGTTTTGTTTTATGTGTTTTTCCCCCAATACAATTCAGTTTATTTATTTAGCACCAAGTCACAACAGAAGTCATCTCAGGGCACTGAACAGAAACATTCATATATAAAAAATAATAATTTGACATTATTTTTCTGAGGAGCAGACTGCTTTGAGTTTAATTCCATTGCAGACTCTCATCTTGAGCAAGCACGAAGGCAACAGTGGAAAGGAAAAACTCCCTCATGAGGAAGAAACCTTTAGCAGAACCAGACTCGGGACAAGCGGCCATCTACTTCGACCGGCTGGGTTTGAGAGGAACAGATACACAATGGCAGGTCAAGAATCATGTTAAGATAGAAATGGTAGCAAATGAAAACTATTCAATTTTAACTATTTGTTTAAGGAAATTAGGTCAGTTTGTCCTCCAGTAGTCTAAGCCTATTAGCAGCATAACTAAGGGATAGCTGAGGAAACCCAGGCCAACCCTAACTATAGGACTGATTAAAAAGGAAAGTCTTAAGTTCAGTTTTAAAACTGGACAATGTGTCAACCTCATGGACAGAAACTGGAAGTTGGTTCCACAAGAGAGGAGCCTGAGAATTGAAAGATTTCAGCAGTGTTGGGCACCAGACCGCTTGGGAGCGCTAAAGTGCTAATCCGCTAATAATGGACTTAAACAATTTGTTAGCGCTATAGCGGATTGACTAACTTTTATAATTCATAAGCGGATTTGCGCTATTTTTATTTAAAATGCAGTACCGCTAATAACTAATTATCTATCAGTAAAAACGAAAAAACTTATTTACGGGCTCTTAAATCAACCGGACGACTGCTCACGGACCATATCCTGTCAGCGCCGGATGTGGTCCGTGAAAAAAAGCGGTCCCCGCCCTAAGGGGGGCTAGAGAGAGCGCTCTCTCTATAGCAGTTAGCAGCCAGTGTGTTACTCTGCAGCCTTATTGCTTGTTTTCGAAGAGTCAGACGAAGAGTTTTTAACATGGAGGGTGAACTTATGGATGTTTCTCAGCGGCCTACGCGACGCGTCAGCGCCTCATTTGCCCTGTTCAAAATGGCGACCGGCCACAGAAGCGAAGGACTTTACAAGAAAACACGGTAAAAACAATTATTTCTTTGCTGAGAAAAAATATATTTCTTAGCTGACTTTATAGCACAAGGTTTTTCTTAGCTTAACCGTTTCACAAAATGGTCAAATCTGCTGGATTTTAAAAAGTAGCCGTTAGCTTTGCTAAGACATAAGCGCTTTTGAAATTGCGGGCCTCAATAAATTAATAAGCGCTTTAGAAATAGCGGAACAAATTTTTGGATTAGCGCTGCCCAGCACTGGATTTCAGTTCATAACTGGCTGTAACTACAGTACCCACCATTGCACCCTGTATTCACTGGTTAACTGGTCATCATTAATTTCACGCAGATGCTCTCATTGGTACGTTTTCATCTTTAATTCACTTCTTGGTCTGTTTCCTTCATACATCTCCTCCTACATGTCTCTCCGTGAGTGCAACTACAGCGTGCGCTCTCAGGACATTATTACCTGCAGTGTTCCCTCCGTGAGAACTGAACTAGGCAAAAGGGGTCTTCTCCTACTCCGCTCCTGCTTCCTGGAATATCTTGCAAAAAGATCTGAAGTGCTCGACCTTGACCTCTCCAAGTGGCTTTAAACATCTGTTACGTTCCTGGGACAAACCAATGCAGACATGTTCCTGTTTTTAGTTTTCTACACCGCCTCTGCCTCAGCGCCGTCCCAATAAAGATGAAATGGAGTTTGATTGCTGGCGTAATTGCACCTCATTTAGTTACCGTAATGTTCCTGGGTGGTGGCAAACAAATGCGAGTGGGAAAAAGATTAACTGAACACAGTCTGACAGGAGAGATGACAGCAGAGACCATACAGGATTTATTGAGCATGATGTTTATTTTAAAACGTATTTTGAGTTTTTGTCACCGTGTTAACTGCTAAAGTCAAGTGCGATAAATCGGTTACGTTCAAAAGGGTCCCCCTGTCAGTCGGCTGCAGGCTACATTTTACCCATCAGTGTTACAGGGGATGTAATCGAGGTGTAAACGTGGAAATCAGGAGCTCAGTTCTTTCAATCTGAGCCCAGACACCACCTGCTGTTTCATTTTACCTTCAAGGGTTTGTTGTGTTTACTGGAGCTGGAGGGAGAAAAATGTGGTCGGGGGTCTAGACAAAAAATATATACACTTTTCTCTTTTTATTCACCTCGAAACCACCCATGAGACATTTGGCCCTCAGACTGTAAAGTAATTAATTTAAATGAACATCATGGTTGCTCAATCAGCATTATTGAACTAAAATTTTGGTTATAGTTATCAAAAAGAAATACAAACACATACACTCTTATTGTTTGTTTTTTTAACAGACTCTGCAGCGCATTCTTTGGTCACTGGGTTCGACACCACTAGTGACCAAAAAAGAGCAACTCCAAGACCAGACAATAACTAACTGTGCTTATTTACAAAATGTGAAATCAACAGTTGACTGCAACTCAGTTGAAAGGGACTGGAACCTTGGAGAGAATGGACAAGAGTTAAAGCTCCACTGACATCATCTTTTAACTTTCCATAAAATGGCACAACATATATATATATATATATATAAGATTGACCTCTGATCGTTTTTGCTAAAACAATGTGAAATTAATGAAAATTCCTCTCCAAAATAGTTTAAAATTAGCGCCGTTTTGTTACACGGTAAATTCGGGTTTTTCCGGTCACGTGATTGTGACGTCAGACACAGAGCTCTTCTCCAACGGCACATTTAATACAATGGAGAAAGATCCAAACACGTCCGTCGAATTTAGCCATTTAAAACCTTAGATTTGAGCGATTTGGCTTTAGTTCGTGAAGAAGAAGTTATTCATGAAGCGAACAGCAGATGTCAGCAAAGCCATCGTGATTCCTCTTACAGTGCTCTGTAAGAGGAATCACAATGGCTTTGCTGACATCTGCTGTTCGCTTTTTGAATGTGAAACCTCTCCTGAAAAAAAAGGCAGCACGGACAAAAGAAACCTTGCTGTTTGATTTTTGATCACTCAAAATAACTTCTTCACGAACTGGAGCCAAATCGCTCAAATCTAAGGTTTTAAATGGCTAAATTCGACGGACGTGTTTGGATCTTTCTCCATTGTATTAAATGTGCCGTTGGAGAAGAGCTCTGTGTCTGACGTCACAATCACGTGACCGGAAAAACCCGAATTTACCGTGTAACAAAACGGCGCTAATTTTAAACTATTTTGGAGAGGAATTTTCATTAATTTCACATTGTTTTAGCAAAAACGATCAGAGGTCAATCTTAATATATATATATATGTTGTGCCATTTTATGGAAAGTTAAAAGATGATGTCAGTGGAGCTTTAAGATGATGGTTTGGACCCTTTAAGATGGTTTGATATTGTTCGTCTCTTACTATTGGAGGAAGGGGTTTTCACATGGATGAAGGTCCAATAGTTCCGGTAGTCTTAAACAAGGAGGTCCCAGAAAGGTTGCTTAGATTGGTGGGCAGGTGATGGAAGGCGACCAACCACTGGTGAAATCACTAGGAGGCTTATGGTGAAACCAGGGAGATCCAAGGCACAGGAGGAGTGCAGGAGTAGAAGCTTAAACACGTAAGAAACAAGGTTTTAGTCTTTACAAAACTCAAGGAATAGTAAAGTGTGATTAAGGACGCATGCCGGCGACACCGTTTGCGGTGGTTTGGTCATGTTAAACGAAGTGAAAACAGTGCTATACTTGCTATTGAAAACCTTGAAGTACCTGGCACCCGTCCCAAAGGCCATCCGAAAAAGACCTGGGCGCAAACGATTCAACAAGATCTGAAAGCGCTGAACCTCAATGAACTGGACGCAACTGACCGCCTAATCTGGCATCAAAAACTTGGCGACAAAGATGTAGCGTCCCACCCCGGAATCGGGAAAACGGACGTTAAACGAAGATAGATAGATAGAAGGAATAGTAAAGTGGCCAGGGACACAACTACCTGTAGGCAGATAATGCACCAGCGTCAAAGTGTAGTCATCAACTGCCATTTATACTGCTACAGCTCATTAGGACAATGGTCCAAAGGTGTGAGCTTATTGGCGCCATCTGGTGTCAAAAAGCTGCAGGAAAAAAACTGCAACTCCTACAACTTACTCAGTCCTTTCTTCATTTTACTTATACAGTATATGTTTATCCTTTCTGCTTTATTTCTCTTCCCCAGGCTGGATGATTGACGCAGACAGCAGGCCCAAGTTCAAGGAGCTAGCAGCTGAGTTCTGCAGAATGGCACGCGACCCACAGCGATACCTGGTCATCCAGGTGTGTTAGCATAAACAGGCTGTTGATAACATGCAGCCAGTTATAAAAACATCTACAGTAGTCCCTTGATACTTTGCAGTTCGACTTTCACAGACTCTTTCGCAGGTTTTCAACGTAAGATTGCACACGACACACAACTGGAGATGAGAAAAGTCATACCCCACCCCCGCCCCCTCCTTTCTCTTTCTGAGGCTGAAAGACAGCCACAGAAAAAGAAAGGAGGGGACGGGGTTTAGTCTTTCCCCGTTGCTACTGCTCAGGGAGCAGAGAGAGGGAGTGGCTGCGTGCGGCTCACTCAGTTATAAGACAGGACAACCCACGCCCCCTCCTTTCTCTTTCTGAGGCAGCAGACAGCAGAGCAGAGACACACAATAGTCGGTTCGCAATTAACAGCCTCGGCAAAAAAGGAGGGTGTGGGGGGTCTGTCTTATACAGGTGATCCCCGACTTACGAGCACATCGACATACGAGGTTCCGGACTTACGAGCTGACTAACGAACAGTAAAGTTGTACAGAACATACAGAAAATACAGCACTGGTATGTGTTTTTAGATGAAAGTGTGTTAGCTAACCGTTTGTAAACAGTTTCTGAGCATGTTTATGAACTAGTATGTACGTTTGTGTTGAAAAACGAGTGTTCGTAGTAGCGCGAGCATAAATTTTCCGACTTACGACCAAAAATCAGGACTTACGAGCGACACTGGAACGTAACCTCCGCGATAAGTGAAGGACTACTGCAATGAATTCTGATACTTTTCTTTTGATTCAGGGAGACGACCGCATGAAGCTTCCCAGCCCAAATGACAGCAAGTTCTTCCAGAGCCTGCTGGACGAAGAGGACCTTGACGACTTGATGGACGCTGAGGAGTATCTGGTGCCACGTGGCTTCAGTTTGAACCCTCCGTCAGGCTCATCCGGGCCTCGGGTCGACTCTAACAGAGTAAGATCACCGTTAACGCTGGCCTCTCACGAAGATGCAAAATGACAAACTGGATTTATGATAAAAAATTCACAACATGACTTCCGCTGTGTTCTCAACTTACAAGTTGCAGAGACACTTTCATTTTTGCAAGTTAGAAAGTGAGAAAATGTGACAAAAATTTTGGGAGTGTTTAACAACTTGTGAAAACAAATTGTAACTAATTGTAAACACAAAAATAAGTTAAAAATTGTGAATAAATAGACATGAGTGACTTAAAACAGTCACTATTTGATTATCTCAACAAAATTGCTTGTCATTTGCTGGAATGTTTCATGAATGTTGCAACTTATTCTCAGGAACATCTGCAAGTGAGCCATAAGTACAAAGTCAGCATAAATTCCAATAAAAATTGTGCATTTTGTAAATATTTTGTGTCTTCAATTAGACGCTAACCTTCACAGCCTGTGAGATACAGGGTTAAATGTAGGCTCTAACTGAGCTGCTAATGTTGGACTCTAATAATAATAATAATAATAATGAATTCAATTTATAACGCACTTTTCATTAATGAAAATCTCAAAGACTCTAATTAGTTGCAGAGTAATTGCAAGAAAGAGGAGCATTTTATGTTGTCGTCTCACTGAATTCTGAGTGTTTGACAGGAATTGATCTGTCTTTTTCTTCTTGCTTTGCAAGTTACAGTCTATTTTTGTGCACGTCTTGAAAACCTGTATTTTAAACTGTGCACATTATTTTGTTTCCGCTTCAGCCAACATTGGACCCACCTCGGCTCGCCTTGTTGCCCTTATGATTTAATCTACAGGAGAACACGTTGGAAAGTGAAAACTGGAAAGCACATGTGCAGAAAAGGTTAACAAGATGTGGAGATATAAACTTACTAAAATCAAGAGAAAACGTGTGAAAGAAAGTTCCCAAAGAAACTTTAACGGGGACTGCCACATGGTGGCCATTTTAAAATTTTGACTTGACAGGACTTTGGGTTGATGTTCGCTCTCAGCTACCACCAAATCTCAGCTCAATGTGGCGAAGAAAAAAATGAGTTATTGTCATTTTTTTTTCTTTTAAGCTACAGTATGTGGCCATCTTGGAGTTTTGATTTGGATTAAGTATGTGATAGGGAACGTTCTCAGGTATAACCAGGCAGCACGGTGGCACAACTGGTAGAGCTGCTGCCTCTCAGCGAGAAGGTTGCCGGTTCAAATCCCGGTCCGGGGCCTTTCTGGGTGGAGTTTGCATGTTCTCCCCGTGCATGCGTGGGTTTCCTCCGGGTACTCCGGTTTCCTCCCACAGACCAAAAAACATGCTTGTTAGGCTGATTGGTGACTCTAAATTGACCCTAGGTGTGAGTGTGAGAGTGGATGGTTGTTTGGTGTGAGTGAGACAGGTCCCTCTTGTAAATGAGTCCCCATGACTCAACGAGGCTAGCCTGTATAAATAAAGGTTGAATGAATGAATGAATGAAAACCACACCAAATTTCAGCTTCATGTAAAAATAGCTGAGCTGAAACCATTTAAATGTAGCTTTGGTGGCCATCATGATTTTTTTTATTTGAATTCAGTATTTATGGGGTATCGCTCTCACATATCATCAAATTTCAGCTTAATATCTCTAAAAATGGCTGATTTACAGTATTTTTCCTTTTTAAATTAGGCAGCCATCATGGATTTTTGATTTGCGATCAGAGTCTGTTAAAGATTCAGTGTTTCCCATAAAATCAGTTCCTTTGGCGGATTGCTTATTGTATTGTATTGTATTTTTTATTTTTTTGTCGATCGGGGTGGGGGTGGGGGAGATGGGACAGAGGCACGTCTGTTTTGCTCGCCTGCTAGCTTAGTGCTACATTGTTGCCGTATTTTTATCTACAAGGGAGAGGTGTGTTGTGGTACATAAGTATCATTTTTGCTAGCGCTTTTGTATTGCACCCTGAGCTACATCAATACTGATTAATAGTGACAGTTGTCAATGGGGGTCGGTAGGCAGGATGCTTAGTTCTGCTGATGCGGCCAGATGCCCCACTTGTATAATGGTAAGGGAAGCACTGGGATTGTTCTCAGCTACCAGTAGGTAGTCCCCGATTTACGAGCGCTCTGATCTACGAGGTTCCAGACTTACGAGCTGGCGAATTATTGGAAAAAACGCAAAAAATACTGAGTTTTCCTGTGTTTTTTCACCACAGTTCGTTAGCTAAACATGTGGACACACGTTTCCGATCATTTTTATGCACTCATAAGCAGTTTTTCGATGAAAAACGAGTGTTTGTAGTCGCGCTAGCAAAACCGTTCCAATTTACGAGCGAATTTCCGGATTTACGAGAAGCGTGGCGGCCGTTCCAAATTACGAGATTTCCGGTTTACGAGCGCCTCGTTGTAACGGATCTCGCTCGTAAATCGGGGACTACCTGTACACCAAATTTCAGCTAAATAGCTCTAAAAACCTCTGAGTTAAATCCATTTGAAATTAGCTTCAGTGGCCATCTTTGATCATCTCTGCTCTTTTCCTTGTACCTGTTGCCACTTGGATCTATTATAAGACAACACAATGTCAACTTTCATTTTTATGCAGATGATTTGCAGATCTATTTACCATTAAGGCCTGGATCCAGTAACCCAATGTGTTCTCTCTTTGACTGCATCTCTGAAATCAAACATTGGCTAAACAATAACTTCCTATTTTTAAATGACAGTAAAACAGAATGGATTTTATTTGGTAACAAAGATGCAACTGGCCTGGGAAATGTGAATATTAACTTCAGTGACAGTGTGAAAAACCTTGGAGTGACCTTTGATAAGGCTTTACATTTTGACAAACACATCGCCTCTGTTGTCCGGTCTGGATTTTTTTATTTACGTCTTTTAAAAAAGGTCAAACCCTTTTTAAACCGTTGTGACTTGGAGAAGGCTGTTCATGCTTTTATCAGTTCTAGGCTCGATTATTGTAACGCTCTGTATGTTGGTGTGCCTCAGTCAACACTGAGCCGCCTCCAGCTTGTTCAGAATGCAGCAGCTCGCCTTTTAACCAACACTCCTAGATGGGACCACATCACACCTGTTTTATTCTCACTACATTGGCTTCCTGTCCGTTTTAGGATAGATTTTAAACTTTTATTATTTGTTTTTAAAGCTCTGAATGGCCTCGCTCCTACTTATATAACGGAGTTGTTAAGTTTCCCCGCCCGCTCCAGGTCTCTGAGGTCAGATAGCCAACTCTTGCTCTCTGTTCCACGGACAAAATATAAACGTTGGGGTGACCGTGCCTTTTCTGCGGCCGCACCTCGACTCTGGAATACACTCCCACTTGAGCTACGCCAGATTACTGAACTTGGCCCTTTTAAATCAAAGCTTAAGACTTTTTTATTCAAACTGGCTTTTAGTAATTAAATATGTGGTGACATTTCTGGTTTTATTTTTGCTTTTATGTTGTGTTTTTCTTGATTTTTAATCTGTCTTTTTAAGTACTGCACTGTTTTTTGTTAAGCACTTTGGTCACCACCACCGTGGTTGTGTAAAGTGCTATACTGTATAAATGAATAAATGAAATGAAATCTTGCATTTTACGATCTGAATTCAGAATGTGTTGTACATCTCCATCAGTTACCATCACACCAAATTTCAGCTCCTTATCTTTTGCTGAGATCATTTTTTTCTCTTTTAGCTAAAGTGGCCATCTTGGATTTTTTTTATTTGCATTGGGATTGTGTAGCAACTCACCCTCAGCTACAACCATACAAAATTTCAGCTCAATGTTTCAAATAATGATTGAGTTTAAGTCAATTTTGAGTTTTATGAAGTAGCTGTGGCAGCCATCTTGAACCAAAATGGCTCCAAAATTTATTCAGTGACCTCTTCCCTCTAGGACATGTGACCTCACTGTGGCAGTTAGACGCTGTTTAGAGTTCTGTCAGTATTTTTCAATGAGAAAAACGGCATGTTTGTTTTCAAATTACTTTACCATGGTAACTTGAAATGCCAAAGGTACCGGTAATAGCACACATCACGGTGTATTGCTGGTCGTTTTGATATAAGACTTGTGGGGTTCATGTTGCTGTTCAGGATAAAACAAGGAAGAACAAACACAATCTCAACTCATGTATTTTCATGGAGTGTAACATAAAAAGATTATTTAAATTGAAAAATGAAATTGTGTTCTCAGATTTGTTCTTTACCCTTGTGACTTGGACATGTCTCTTTGTCCTACCCAAAAAATAAACTCACAGTAAAGTCACGTTTAAGGTCAAGAATGTTTTTGATCATGCAGTCCAACACCCCGCTGTAGAATTTATCCACTGGAGTTATATTTACTCACGTTATGCCAATGAAGATGCAGTCTGGAACCGTTATCTGTGTAGATGCCAAGAAAAGGAGCGGATAATGACTTGCTTTGAAGCACTGATGAAGTGAGGACGTTAGGGGAGGGGGAAGTTGATAGCGATAGAGGTTAGGCTAAAAGAGTAGGTGGACAGATATAACCCCGGGATATTTCTTTCTTCTGTGTTTTCCTCTCTCTTGTTGTTTTGTTTCTCTGCTTCCTGTAATTGCTGTAGCGCTAAGAGTTTGCAAGAGTGCAGGATAGTGGGATTAAATAGCCCACGGCAAGCCAACACAGCACCACGAGAAGCCCTTTCTTTCGTGTGTCATGTTTTGTTTTTGTCTTTGGGGGATTTTTGCTATCCTTTTTTTATTTTTAAGTTCAGATGTTGAAATTGTAGCTTCTCCTGACTGCCCTTCTGAGTCCCTGAAGTCTCATGACTACACCAGCAAAACTTTACCTGAGAATTTTACTCTAACAGACGAAAAACAGCCACAATGTCGTAAAGTAACACTACCTTGAATCTTGGGTTAGAAATAGCCTGTAGATCATTAAGAAGACGTCAAATTTGATAATTTTCTATATTGCAGAACCAGTTTGGCTATCGAGATGGTGGTCCAACCCCTTCAGAAGGAGCCCTGGCAGGTGCCCAAAGCAGTTCAAACCAGGAGGCCACAGGCAGTCAGGGTCCAGCCCTGGAGGACCAGCGCTGTAATGGAAGCCTACATAAGAAGAGCCAAGCCGGAGCGGAAGACAGTGGGACCCAGAGGTACAGCGCTGACCCCACCATTTTCCTTGGGGACAGAACATCCCGAGGGGACACGGATGAGGATGGCTACATGACAGCAATGAAGGACAAGAGCTCCTCAGGTACAATAAACAAAACAACAAAACTAATTTGACCTCAAGGGTCAAGTCAGATTGTTGTGGGTGAACGTTCAAAATTTGATTTTATGTGATTTGAACCATTTGGATCTCTCTAGCCGTTTTCGCACTGCACAGCCCTCCCCGGACCGACCCGGCTTCTAAACCGGGTTCGTCTTGTTCGCATTTGCCTCTTCGGGCCGGCGTCAGACCGAGTTTTAGAACCCGACCGACCGAGGTTCTAAGCGGGCCGAGCTCCCGGGCCCAGTTTGACGTCATGTACTGCTAATCATTTGATTTGTTGTTTGCAGCAGGGGCGGGACTGCTGCATGTTGAGTCATCAACTGCGACTACATCGTTCTAACAACAACCTCCATTTTACGTTAGGGAAACATGTCTACCTCCCAATCCCCCGTTGCGTGGTCTAACGATGAAGTCAGCTTCTTTTTAAACTACATAGCAGACGAGCATGTACAGAGGGAGCTGGAAAGCAGCACACGCAATGAGAAAGTTTTTAAGCGTGAGTCGGACCTGGAAATAGCAACACGCCTCAGTGGTTCACTGGAAGCGCGTCGGGTTGCCACTCCAAACTTTATCTCGACTCGGGTTTGATCCTCACTTGGTTGAACTTATTTTACGTTTGTCTTTTATTGGATGAAAAAAAAGGAGTTTGTGTTATGTCTGTGGTTAACACAAACTCCTTTTTTTTAATCCAATAAAAGACAAACGTAAAATAAGTTCAACCAAGTGAGGAAATGGCGTTGGCTAAGAACTCCCCACCCACTTCAAGGCGGCTCTCCGCACAATGGGAAATGAGCGGGGGCGGGCCAGGCTGGGCTCAGGGCCAACCCGGGACGAGCTGGGCCGTGGAGGGCTGTGCAGTGCGAAAACGGCTTCTGAGAGAACATAGCAACTATCCATCCATCCATTATCTTTGCCCACTTCTTCCTTTTTGGGTCGTATGGGTCACTGATGCCCATGTCCAGCTATCACTTTGCGAGAGGCAGGGGATAACATCCTGGACAGGTCTCCAGTCCATCACAGGGACACATAGAGACAAATGAGACAAACAACCATTCACTCTCTCACTCACACCTAGGGACAATTTAGAGCTACTAATCAGACTAACGTGTACGTTTTTGGTCGGTGGGAGGAAACTGAAGTACTCAGAGAAAAAAACATAGCAACTACACAGTTTACATTTCATTATCTCTAAAGCCTCGGATATAGTCACGCTTTGGTCCGCAAGCTGGAGCGCGCGTGCTGCGCGCGCACTGTGCATGCGTTTATAGTGTGGCACGGCAGCGCATGGCAAAGTGCTGTTCTTTTACTGACCAGCAGGTGGCAGTACCCTCTAAAACCTGTGCATATGTTGCAAGAAAGGGTGTAGAAGAAGAAATCTACCGTAGAAGAAGAACTGTTTGAAATCACACAACAAAAACAAATGGCTTTCCGCTCGCTCGGGGAATTTAATACATTTGAATCACATAAAAAACATTCCTCCATGCGTCGCGACGCCGTTTCCACGACCACAGCGGCGCAGACAGCTGCAGGCTCTGGCGTGAAGGCTGTCGGTGAGGTCCCTACCCGACCTGTCAATCAATTCGGTGCGCGCTAGGCTTGCGGAGCTTCAAAATCTGGGAGGTGCACGACCACGCGCGAAACCAACGCGCTGGCCAAAGCGCGGGGGCGGGGACTTCGCGATTGCGTCACTTTGGCTGCGCGCCCTATGCAACGCGTCAACTATATCCCAGGCTTTAGGCAGTAATCAGACACAAGAAATACGCAGTAATCTGCTAACTTAATCTAGACAGAAGAATGGGCAGAAAAAAAAACATTTTGTAAAACAAGTTTCAACTCTATGTTCTGCCATGTCTTCCAATCCAGCCGTTTGTAGCATGGTCTGCCTCTTGTTTTGCCTTTTCATTTCATTTTGCTTCATTGATTAATATTCCTACTGAGTTTACATCAATAGTAGTTTATGGCAGTTAAGTACTACAAAGTTGAGTATTGCCTTTGATCATAATTCAATCCATCAGCCCTCCTCTTGCGCTGTTTGATTTTATTTTATTTTATATTTTAGCAGCTTCAGATGTAACAAAGCCCGAAGCAAAATGCATTTTGATGCGATGTCAAGGAGCTGAAGAGTGGGCAAAATCAATAGGTTGTACACCTCTTTATTATGGCGCTTGGAAGCGAGTGAGGAAGGGTCGTTTGTTGGCATTTTGACCCGCAGCAGATGGAGGTTCCAGTGCCAAAAAACTGCTGGCACTTTGCCCATCTGATATTCTGTGGCTGCTGTTATCATCTATTTATTAGCCTTCAATCTCCTTTTACTTTCTATCAAATTTCATTTGCTTTATTTTCTCTTGCCCAAATGTTCTTTCTACCTTTTCAAATGCCTTTTCTTTTGTTCTTTATATTGTTTCCCTCTCTGATCTGTGCTACAGAGTTTCTGAATCCGATTGAAGAAAACCCATTTGTCTCGCGACGTAAAAACGGCGATCTCCATGCTTTGGACAACCCAGGCTACCACAGCACACCCAACAGTCAGCCCAAAGGAGAGGACGAGTACATCAACGAGCCCCTCTACCTCAACACCTTTCACAGCCCTGCTGATCTTGGTCTGGAGGTTTTGAGAAGAAATGGTCTGCCCTTACCCACCCAGCCCCCTTCCGTAATCTCAGCCTCAACCTTAGGCTCCCACCTCCCCCTAACAATCCAGACCAGTCTGCCTCACTACCCCCTCCCATCAGCCCAGGCATCCCCGTCTGGGTTACCCTGCCTCCACGGTCCAGCGACTCACATTCTACATGCACACGGCACCATCAAATCTACGGGACAACCTGGCAATCCAGGTGGTGGCTCCATTGCTCAGAGCCAAACAGGAACTTCTGCTCAAGTCCAGGTGAACCAATCAGGTTCCCTGTCCACTTCAGCAACCCTCAAGCACAGTAGCTTGCCAGCCTACCAGAGCCACGCCACCACTCACCCTGCAAGTCTGCTGAAGCATGGAGGGTATACATCAGTAAAAGCCAGCGGGAAGAAACTGAAGGTAACCTTTGACAATCCTGAATACTGGCAGCACAGCTTGCCTCCTAAGTCGTCAATCCAGGTGGCTCCTAATGGAGCCCAGGGAGGCTCCACCAATGCCAAGCTGTTCTACAAGCAGAACGGACACATACGGCCGGCAGTAGCTGAAAATTCTGAGTATATGTCTGAGTTTGCCCTAAAGTCCGGCACTGTTTTGCCACCTCCACCCTACAGGCAGCGAAACACTGTGGTCTAGATCGCTCCCCATTCTCTTGCCTCCAGCGAACCTGACACCCCTTTCTGGTTCTACTGTCGGAGGAGGCAACCAGAGGCACCCTTCATTCTTTCCAGATACCATGCCATCTGCTGTAGCAACATCCCAAAGGAGGTGGACAGGTAGAACCAACTCGGATACCTTTGCTGTATCCAGTCCAGTCTTTTTCTGTTCTGTAGATAGAGACCCTCCGACAGCTCACTGAGAACATGGGGAACAAGTTAAACCAAGGCCGGTACACAACTCTGAAGCCTAAATAACTCAACTTTGGGGTCCTGAACTCACTGCCAGCCACTTTGGTGACAGATTTGTGGGGGGAAAAATTTTTGATTTATCTTCTTTTTTTTACATCTTAAAAGTCTAAGGATGAGCAATATTATGCTTAAGGTTTCTGGACTAAATAAACAGAGCAAATAGAGTTTGGTAGATGTCAAGTTGTCTGGGATTGCAAATGACCTTAATGTGAGGTCTAAAAGCAGTGGAATAAGTGACATAAAGACAGAGCACCCATTAGTCATTTTCAGTGTTTTATCCTTTAGGGTTATACCATGTGTTCTTGAAATTTTCCATCTAATATGTGAAACACATCTAATCCATTGTACTGTTACTGTGATACTGTGATGGTCAGAACTACACTAATCTTTCTTATTTTGTAGTTCAAGGACTGACTTTTTACCATAATTCTGAAAACACAAAGGAGAACTACTTTTTTGTTGTTTTTGCTTGACTGCTGTATACATCTTGGAGATGATCAAAATGTCTTTTTTTTTCCCAAGGGCAAATGGTACAAAAGGAAAATGCACTGTTATTAGTTTTCTAACCACTGATTGCAGTGCTGCTGAATAGTTACATTTTTATATACACTGGTTTTACCATTCAGATCTGAACGCTAGCTTTGAAGAGTAGACGTAGTTATGGAAATTGCTGTATACAGTGTCAAGAACATCAGAGAAATGGTACAGCTCAAAATGGTGATCACAGAGAGAGAAGACTAGTGAGAAAAACATGTATAGAGAGCTAAGGGAACGTTCATACAAGCTGACTAATGAAGACCTCAAGGAATGAAGAAGGCAGCACCAGCAGAGCACAGTAAAACGCCATATTTTTTGTGTGTATTTCTGACTTTATGTCAGTGAGATTGGTTTGTGGGTGTGTATGGTCACATATTAACTAGCCACATTGGCCCCTTTAAAGAAAAAAAATGCTGAAATCAGTGACAGTTTAATTGACAGCTAAACATGTTTCGATTCTGTTACCCAATAATAGGCTCAAACAAGGTTTTACTGTACGGTTACTGTCAAATGGAAGACAAATAAATCAAAATCTCATTGAACAAACCCAGTGGTACAAAAGAGAGTCAACGGCTAACAAAGAATCTGCGGATGCACATAAAACCAAAAGTTTGACACCGGTATTTACCGGTATACCAATACAGTATACAGTAGTATATTGATATTTGACAAGAATCAACAATCAAGAATGCAGTCAATCAACTTTAATACCCTCTTTTGCACCATTCCAGTGCAGTTACTGCTTTATTTCATCAAAGCAATTTTTAACATCAGAAACACAAGCTTAACAATCAGATAATATAAGATATAACTTTATTGATCCCACAGGAAATTGTTGTGCCAAAGTTTCAATACAAAGCAACACACACAACAAAATCCTTAAAGGAAAACACGTATCCTATTACATATTTTTTTTTTAATATATAGAACAAAAAGGTACTATATATTTAGGTCTTATGTAAATTATTAAATTTTACCAACAATGCATCATATCCATGTGTCTTTTTTCATGCTTTTTAAAAATAGTATCAGTGGTTATTCCAGGTTCTAGAGATTAAAAGAAAAAAGTCAATCTTAGAGTCTCCTGGATCATTGCGCTGAAGAAGATAAAAATAAAATTCAGGTCATTGTGTCAATCAAAATTGAGAAAACTGGATTTATAAATACCATTCTTTCTACCACCCAAGAACTGGAAACTGTGACAAACTGTGAATGTCAATTGCGTAACCAGCCAACATAACCATTGTTCTGAATTTCCTTATCTTGGATCCACTTATTGTTTTGATGTATTTCACCAGGGATGTATAATACATAATAATATGTCTGCAAACTCTCAGCAAATTTTGATCCAGATTTTGACAAACGTTTATACAAGTTAAAAAAAAATTGCAATTTAACTATTCTCCAAAAGTCAAAGCCCAGCTATTACCTTTAGTTTGT
Organism: Garcialebias charrua; assembly: GCA_038048925.1. Taxonomy (NCBI): domain Eukaryota; kingdom Metazoa; phylum Chordata; class Actinopteri; order Cyprinodontiformes; family Rivulidae; genus Garcialebias; species Garcialebias charrua. The sequence continues at coordinate 54,900 of JBBPBX010003188.1, read as the reverse complement.
CAAAGTTAACATTATTTATTAGAAAAACGCACTAGAAATTAACCCGAGTATGTTTCAGTTTGACCATGATTAAGTCTATTGTTTTGATGATTGTTGTATTGTTTGAGCTGGGTCACTGTTCATGAGTCAAATTACGGTACTAAAGTCCACTGGTTTCTTTACTGTACCGTTATCAAGCTAAATCCACACACTTGCTATAGACAGAATTAAAACTACACCCCAATAATTAGTTTGTTGAGGAATAATTTTAAAGAACTTGAACACTATGCTCCCAATAAAAGTGCCAGTTGTAAAATCTTGCCAGTTTGTTTCAAGTGTGGTTTTAGCAATAAATTTGCTACGTTTTTTTCCACTACATTTTTTAGTAGCAAAAGTAGATGAACAACAATTTGCCTAAGTTGTCTCTTCTTAGCCCAGAAAGACAACCAGAACTACCGGTACTCTGTGGTCACCAATACAACACCCATTGCCACTTTTGCTCTGCGCTGTCGAGGCCTCTGTGGGCAATGCAGAACTGGTTTTACAGCCAATCTTTAGTTTTTCAAGCCATACAGAAACAAAAGACCACAACATTTGCCAAATTTAGGGAACAAAACTTGTGTGAAGTAGATTTAACTCAGAGCATCTCTAAGGAATTTCATCCATATTCACTAAAAACGACAGAGCTATTGTAAGTCCTACACAAGTCTTGTGTTTACCACTTTATTTCCACACAGCATAAAAACTGCTTTGTCAATGTTGCATGAGCTTTTTGTCTTTTGCTATGGAAAGACCCCATCTTTATTTAAGCATTTGTCTATGCACATGTAAAGCTGTACGGAGCACTTAGATCAAAGGCACATTTAGAAAGAGTGCATTTCCATCACTCCTCAACAAAATATTCAACTTGTTTATCAGGTCAATTACCACTTAAGGAAGGAGTAAATGCTTTAGTATGTCTGAGGAATGTAAAGCATTCAAGAGTTCGAGACAAAAACATATTTAAGGTGGTATTTATCAGCGTCAAGAATGTCCTCGTTTCCGTGTTTTTCCCCGCATCATTATTTATGAAACTGCTTTGATGATAACATGATTATTCGATGAAAGAGTATTTTGTAGTCTCTTTTAAAGCTATAATTCTGTAAAATAGAGACAGCATTTAATATCAGTATTAAATATTTATGGTTCACTTCTGCTTGTTTATGCTGAGCGATGGAAGCTCCTGATGAATGAAGGTTTTTGAGAAAGATAGAAAAGTCTCTGATGGGGAGAAAAAGCAGAACCCATAATTTGGTTGCAAAACCGGGCGACATACTGTAACTGTTTGAATCAAGACTACCGGTAGTTTATATTAAGACATTGTACACAATCTGATATCCTCACAACCTTCATGTCCTGTTTTTATAAAGAAAGATTTACGTTAAGGCATTAATATTTTCCAGACACATTTTAATTAGGGATGCACGATATTGGATTTTTGGCCGATATGCCGATATATTAAAACTTATTTGGCCGATAACCAATACAGATATCAATATTTTTAATATACTTTCCTCTGTCAGAACATAACCCTCTTATTTAGGCTTATTTGCTACAAAAATTGTATAAAAGCTGTAAGAGCTGGTGACATGTATTCAGTAACAGCCATATGATACATAGCACTTTAACTTCTATTAAATGAAAAGTGTTAAATATTATTTATTAGCATTAGTCACCTGTGATGCTGTCTCACTTGTGGAGGCTTGTTCCAGGTTCCTAGCTGCAGTGTGGGGTCCTCTGCACTCCTGTGCATGAAGGACAGACTTTTTAAGTTCAAAGTTTTTGTCTATCCATTGTGCCGTAAGATTAATCATGCAAACAGGACAAACATGACGTCCAAATGTCTGTGGTAAATCTCATCCAAGTGCTATCGGCTATTAGCTTCTCAATGATGTCGGAAATGACGGCTTGTAACTCGGGTAAGGTTACGTTGGAAAAATATCTCTGACTGGGGACGATGTTGCGAGGCTCAACGTAGTCTAAAAATCTTTGGAATCCAATATCCTCAATGAAAAAAAACTTCCACACCTCCGACATTTTGACTTCTTTCTCTTTGCCGTGATCTGACCAAGTAGACGCGCATGACATCATCACGTTGTGCTGGCGCGGCAGGCATCCTTGTCACTGGGTTGTCATACATAAGCCACGTCTTTTATATTGGTGAGTTATTTTGATGGAATGGCCAATGTCTATTTAACTTTAACTCTAATATCGGCCGATACCATGTCGATAATATCGTGCAACCCTAGTTTTAATCACTGATAATTCTTGGTTACCTTTTATCTTCTGTAGAAGTTTTGAAAACATTTTGCCTTGGTGTGTTTTTTACCTGCTGCTATTTGACTTCATTTTAAATGCTTTTTTTAAACTGGTATGCCAGTAAACATGTTGCTGTCACACTGATGTTAGAGGCCTATTCCACATGTACATGAGGTAACATGTGTTTTCTATTTGTCTTCAAAGGATTAGGGGTACAACTTGAATAAAATACAATTTTAAAGATATTTAATATGTATTAGTGGATGAAGGGTACTGCTCAGGCTGCAGCACCCCCTCTAATGGTTGAAAGTTGCAACAATCTACATTAAACAGAATGTTTAAACTTGAAAAAGTAAACGACTAAAATTATATATGTTGTTTTTGTTGGGGGAATATTGTGAAGGAAAATTTCTCTGATTTCTGTCTACGTCTGCTTGTACTGCCTAACCTACATGTTGAGGAAGCTTTTTCTTTAGAGTCATTCACGTGTAAATACAGTATAGTGATCAAATTGTACCCCAGTTGTCAGTAGGTGTCATAACCATTTTGTACCAGTTAGGTACCTAATATTAAACCCAATACAATTTCCCTTCAAAACACTTTTTTTCCCCCTTTGAACCACTGGTGTGCCCTTAAGATTGATCATCCACTCTGGGGCATGCTTAAAGACTTATCCATGATGCATAAAAATGTGTTCCAGTCACCAAATCTCAGCCAGCCTCTTTTAGTACCTAATAAAATATTTGTGCAATTTAGCAGATTAACATGTTGACACAAAGACTCACCTGAAGTTTTGACATTTCATCGGCCATGTACAACCAGGCAGCAGCAAAGCATAATGTAATTTTGGACACATATTCTATCTGTTGTTAGGATTAGCACCCTTAGGACCCCTTCAGACCAAGACTGGCGACACCATCATTGCAACATAAAAATCCATTCCTTTTTGTTGCATGTGCTGCCCAACAATGGTGTTGCTGCAGTGTCACTTTGCTCAGCAAGGCTGTGCTGTAGCTCATAGCAGTATTGCACTCGCCTCTGTCACAGTTCCATCTGGTTGAGCTTTGACTGCAAAGCTTGCAGCCTACAGTAGTCACAAAGTTTCCACCAAACGGAACTAACAGTAGATATTCATGGAGCTCCGTCAACAGCCTTCATTCTCCACACTGCTCTCTAGATTATGGGTCCATAAAAATTGTATTTTAACAGCTTTATTAGCTCTTGCATTGAAGGTAAAACCAATTTTACAACTGATATTTGACATGCCAATTAGTTATATAATTAGAATATTTGCTCTTTCAGACCCCTTAAGACTGGATCACAATTGTGCCATGTTCTTCACGACCTACACACCTATTAGAACATGGCTGGCAAATTTTAAAACGCCCCTTTAGTATGAAGGCGATCATGGCCATGATATGTTCTTAGCACTTGCCACATATGTTTTTATTTCTGCTTTAACCTAGGAGGCCCAGCATGGATATTCTACCACAGTTCCCCACATTTGACCCAGGACCTCGGTACACTGCCACCATGAGGATAAACCCCCTACAGATGTTTCGTGCATGCTCAAAACTATTATCAATGGTCATTATAGAGAGTGCATTGTGTTCTTATTGAGCACCTTAAGAACATGTGTGGACCATTCATGTTCTGGTTGGTTATTACGTTTGCAGTGGGGTTGTTATCCCATGTGAAGAGGACCTTAGTTTTTAACATTGCATCATTATTGATTAGGACCTTTGTTCCTAACTGTGGTACACAGGTACCACTGGGGGGGTACTCATGACCCTTGTGATATTCAAAATAAATTTTGGTATTAAATGCTTAAATGTTAAATAACCTAATGAGCTACTCTATGCTGTGCTGTGAATTAAATCCAACCATGGCTACAAATGGAAACTACTTGAAACAAACTGCATACTTCAGGAATCCCTGTGGATTTATGATGGTTAACCGATGCTAGTTCGGCCCATCGCAGAGCTATACTGCGTGCTTTAGTGGTACCAATGAATGCTCCACAGGACCTCCTAGCAAAAGCTGAAAAACAGTGACGGAATTTGATAATTTATTAGTTATCTCAAAATTTTTCAGTTGTTTACGAGCAGAGGATGAGACAAGACAGCAAAAAATGCCGACAGCCAACACCGACCCCATCAACCAAGGTTAGGTTTGCTTTTATAGCACCATGGTTTCCTTTGAATCAGTCCAATAAAAATAATAATAATAATAACTTTTACAGTACAGTGTCTTAGGCAGGATACAGACTAGCACCTAACAATCAAGACTCCGTCTTCTCTGTTTAGCTGAGACGTTTAAACGTGAAGGCTGTAATAATTACTTTTATTGAGCGATCACAGCATCTGTAGGTCTGTTAGAATTTTGGGGCCTATCCTCAGTAGTAGATGGTGGGTTAATCAGGTAAATAAACCAGTTTTAATTGAGGTTAGATTTGTGTCTTCATGTTGTGTCCAATACCTAATACTGTATGTTTAAAACATTTCACCATCATAATAGAGATCCCAGGAGAACTTAGTATGTTCTGAGGTGATAATTGTTATGTAAAGTTTGAGAACAACTGGGTTGGAACATTAATTCTAAATTCTGACCAATATGGAAATGTTGTCTATTGTCGATACCGATATTACCTAGGAGGGGAAGGCGACCACCAATAACTGATATAATGGCTGAAAATTTTGAGCTTTGTCCACCCCCAAGAATCTTAAGTAAACAGGGGCTTATTTATTTAGTGCAACCGTTAGTAATCATGAAGCTAAGCTAATCAGATCTATGCTCTCTAGTAGTCCCACAGTAGGTTTACAAGTCATGCATTGGTCATAAAAACAGTCTTTCTAACGTGTGTTCACATTTTCTATCCTCCACTATTCACCATAAAGTTATCAGTTGTATTATAAAAATATAAATTAAACAAATAAACACCACTGTTCATTGTTTAGTCATTCATGTATGGTGAATGCCTAATTAGTATTGACTGCAGCATTTTTTTTTCTTAGCAGTGAAGTAAAGATTTCAGACAAACAATGCACTTCATAGAGGATGACAAAGATAACGTTACTAACACTGGATGTCCTCAAACTGGAAGCTCAGTCCGACAGGACTGTTGCCATAACTACTGACAATGGGGCTAACGTCATGAAGGCGGTGCAACTGAACACTAGCGTTAGTTTGCTAACTTGAGAAGCACGTAGCTATTAACTAGTGAGTTGAAGGATTGCAGAGAATTTTATTATTGTTTTTTTCCTATTATTTTACAGATCAGTTAAAAATAAATTTATCATGCACTGTACTTTTGCTCCCTGCTTCATCTGTGATGAATGTGAAAGTGAAACTTAAGTTAAAGGCAATGACTTGAAAGTAGTCTTCATGCGCCCTCTGCTGGATACATTGCATAATGATGGCTTTTTCGCAGCATTTTCATAGGGAACATTAGAAGTTTTTATATTGGCACATAATGGGACAATTATCACCGATACCAAACGACTATATTGGTCTAAAGTATCGGCACCTACTAATATATCGTTCGGGTTCTAATTAATTCTTCCAATTTTGACCAGTGTTTCTTTAGCCTTGAGTAACCTTTGGCCATGCAGCGTTACAAGATAAACAATTCTGTGAAAAGGAAAAAAGGTATGGCCCGATAAAGTTAGAGGTGTGGTGTTCAGCATTGTGAGGAATTAGTAAGGGTACATTTGAACTATAAAGCTTCCATGATTTAGTTTTTTTCTTCTTCCTGCGCAGCTATAACATAACATACCCATGCATGTGTGATCTAGGCCTAAACCATTTTTGTATCTGATTTTTTTAAGCAATGCCAAGGTGTAAAGTTACTGTATGTAGCCAGAAGTGAATTAATCTTAAACAATAGATCTTCCTGATACAAAACAAGCTGGAAACTTGGTGGTATACTAGACTTTACATTTGCATGGTACCAAAAGTGTGTTTACCGCCCTCCATTTTTGCCTCTTTTCAATAATATTTAATTTCTTGTTCGGCGTAGAACAGATCAAACTCTTAAGTCTTGTAGCACAAACTGGGGAAAATTATCTTTTTTTTTTCTTTTTTTTTGAGCGTGAGTGTGTGTATAATACTCCTATACAGACTTTTTAAATATTTTTTCTTCATGTCATTGAAGATGTACGTTTTATCACTGTTGTGTTCTCTGCTGTACATTATTTAACCTGTTTGTAAATCTAGCTACAAATTTCTAATTGCACAAACAAAAAGTTTTTTTCTCTCTCTCCCAATATAAACGACAAGATCAGTGTAACTGTACAGAATATTTGGGGGTTTTCCTCCCAAATTTATTTAACACTCCTTGACAACAAATGTGAAAAGTATTTTTCTAAAGCACTGTAATGTCTGATGGGGAGAACTGTAAATAAGGAAGCAATGTTTTCAATTTCTATTGGTCTTCTCTCCTACTGCTGTTTTCTCTTTATTGCAACTTGTAGAAAAACAAAAAAGACACATTTGCTTTATGTGAGCGTATCCTTGGTTTAATGGGGATTTGTTTTATAAAAGTGCTTGTTGACCCTTTATTACATGTTCAGTGGCCCTACTTCTAACCTTTGTGGCTTTCCTCATATAATGTTTCAATTTATGTAAACGTGCTGACTATAAAAAGGATGGCAGCAGGCAGATCAGTGCTTATTATTATTTTTATTTATTTCCTAACTCCGGCAATTTTGTAATAAATATTTTCCCTTCGTAAAATTAAATTGAATCCAGTGCTGCCAACTAACCCAAACAGTGTTACTTTATCCACTTAGTTTCAATTAAAACAAAGCAGACCACAGCTTTTACAGATCAATATAACTTTATTTAAGTTTCTGTTTTGATTTGTATTTTTTTGTTTGTTTTTTGTTTTTTGCATGCTTTTAGAAAAAAAATGTACAGGAGAGAAGGCGCCATTGTTTTCTCCTCTAACACTGTCACTGATGACTATCTCTCCAAGTCCTTTGAAACCATACCCAAAAAGCTTTATATCCGAGAATTACCGTTCCTCATGTTTGTTACATGAATCTGTCAAAAGTATATTTTTAATTTAATATAAATAAAGATTGATTCCTTAGTCGTTGCAGTCATGTGGTTTTTATTTTATTTACATATGATAGCTGTTGTGATTCTATCAGATGAAACTCAATATTTGATTGTGTCTAAAAGGAACCTTGAGGACAATTTACCAATCAGCCTAACATGGATGTTTTTGGTCTGTGGGAGGAACCGGAGTGCCCGGAGAAAATCCATACATGCAGAGAGAACATGCTAACTACACCCGGAAAGACCCCCCATCTGGGATTTGATCCAGCGACCAGCATGCTGAGAGGCAACATCTCTACCAAAATGTAACTTTTTTTAATTCGATTAAAAATGTCCTTATTAAAATGCACCGAGAACTCTTTTAACCCTTCAAAACGTTTGTGCTCTTTAAATCCGACCTCAGCAGACTTGTTTCATTTTTGTATCTTTATACTTCTCTTTGTTTCTTTAAACATTTTTTGTTTGTTTTCTGATGTTTTGTTTATTTGTGTGGGTTTTTTTGTGTTGTTTTTTTACTTTTCAATCATCATTTGTATTTTCTTATGCTTCCTTTTGTTATTCAACTTTTTCCTCTTTTTTTTATTTTTGTATATAATTGTTTTTTAATTAATCTCACACACAAGCTCAGGCTCCTTCCCCACCGGAAAGGTCACATTCTATGTCCCAAGAGCCAAGGTACCAGAACGCCAATGCTCCCACGTTTGGCCACTCCCCATGGTGACATGCCCCTGACTCATATGGCCCTCCTGCACGTGGTGGGCCCACAGGAAGGTCCACATTACTCGTTCAGGCTGAGCCCGACTGGCTACTGACTACATGAACAGTAGTTGGGCTCACCTCTATGCATAGCATGAGCTTTGAAACCAATCTACTTTAGAGGGGCTACCTTATTTTACTATGAATTTGCACATGGTGAGAAGTGCTGAGCTGGTGTGGGTCTACTCTTAGCCCCCCGACTTAGTGCCTGTTTGTTGGAGTTTTTTCCGGTAGATGAGAGGGTAGCTTCCTTGTGCCTGTGGGTGTGGGGATGGGCTCTGATGGTGGTTTGTGCCAACACACCAAATGGCAGTTGAGAGTATCCAGCCTTTTTTGAGTCCTTGGTGGGTGTGCTGGAAGGTGCGCCAGCTGGGGACTCCTTTATTCTCCTGGGGGACTTCAATGTCCATGTTGGTAATGACAGTGTGACCTGAAGGTGCATGATTGGGAGAAATGGCCTCGCTGATCTGAACCCAAGCTGTTGTTGGACTTCTATGCTAGTCATAGTTTGTCCATTACAAACACCATATTTGAACATAAGTGAGTCCATAAGTGCACTTGGCACTAGGATGCTCTAGGTCGTAGATCGATGACTGACTTTGTGTAGTCGTGTCATCTGATTTGCGGCCATTTCTTTTGGACACTCAGGTGAAGAGAGGAGCTGAGCTGTCAACTGAACACCACCTGGTAGTGAGTTGGGTCGGATAGAAGGGGACGATGAAGGACGGACTCGGTAGACCCAAACGTGTAGTGGGGGTTTGCTAGGAACACTTGGCAGAAGAACCCGTGAAAAAGATCTTCAACTCACACCTCCAGGAGAGCCTTACTGCAGTTCCCAGCTGAGGCGGGGTGTATTGAGTCCAAGTGGGCCATGTTCCATGCATCAATTGTTGAGGTGGCTGCCTTGAGCTGTGGCCACAAGGTAGTTGATGCTTCTCACAGTGACCATCCTCGGACTTGGTGGTGGACACCCTGGGTTAGGGAGGCTGTCAAGTTAAGGGAGTCTTATCAGTCCTTGTTGACTGGTGGGACCCCGGAGGCAGCTGAGGAGTACTGGAGGACCAAACAGTCTGCAGCTTTGGCTGTTGCTGAGGCAAAAGCTTGGATGTGAGAGGAGGTCAGTGAGGCCTTGGCCAGAGACCCTCGGTCAGCTCCAAGGAGATTCTGACAAACCATCAGGCAGCTGAGGAGAGGAAAGCAGCTCTTTACTAACATTGCATTCAGTGAAGGTAGGGTGCGGGTGATCTCAAGTAGTGATGTCATAGGGAAGAGGAAAGAATACGTCTTGGACCTTCTCAATCCCACTGGCATGTCTTCCATAGAGGAAACGGAATCGGGGGACTTTGGAGTTGGTCTGTCCATAACTCTGGCTGAGGTCACCAATGTAGTTAAAAAGCTCCACAGTGGCAGGGCTCCGGGGGTGGATGAGATTCACCCTGATTTTCTTAAGGCACTGGATGTTGTGGGGCTGTCTTGGTTGACACGGCTTTGCAACATTGCATGGACATCAGGGGCAGTGCCACTGGATTGGCAGACTGGGGTGGTGGTTCCCCTCTTCATAAAGGGGGACTGAGGGTATGCTTCAATTATAAGGGCATCACTCTCCTTAGCCTCCCTGGTAAGGTCTATTCAGGGGTATCGGAGAAGCGAGTCCAATCATTGGTTGAACCTCAGATCCAGAAGGAACAATGCAGGTTTCTTCCTAGCCGTGGAACACTGAACCCGCTCCTTACTGTCACTAGGGTCCTCAAGGGGTCATGGGAGTTTGCCCATCCAGTTTACATGTTTGTTGTGGACTTAGAAAAGGTGTTTGACCATGTTCCTCAGGGTGCTTTGTAGGGGGTGCTCCTTGAGTATGGGGTTGGTGGCCTGTTGCCATGGGCTGTTTGGTCCCTATACAAGTGGTGCAAGAGTTTTGCTTGCATTGCCAGTACTAATTCATTCAACCTTTATTTATACAGGTTAGCCTCGTTGAGCCATGGGGACTCATTTACAAGAGGGACCTGTCTCACTCACACTCGGGGTCAATTTAGAGTTACCAATCAGCCTATTATGCATGTTTTTGGACTGTGGGAGGAAACCAGAACACCCGGAGAAAACCCACGCATGCACAGAGAGAACATGCAAACTCGACCCAGAAAGGCCCCTGGACCGGGATTTGAACCAGGGACCTGCTCGCTGAGAGGCAGCAGCTCTACCAGTTGTGCCACCGTGCTGCCTATTCGGACCCCTTCAGGTTCAGAGTTGGACTCCACCAGGGCTGCCCACTGTCACAATTCTGTTCACAACTTTTATGGACAGAATTTCTCGGTGCAGCCAATGGGTGGAGGAAGTCCGGTTCTGTGACCTCAGGATTCCATCTCTGCTCTTTGTAGATGATGCGGTCCTGTTGGCGTCATCATGCCGTGATCTTCAGCTCTCACTGGATCAGTTTGCAGCCGAGTGTGAAGTGGATGAGATGAGAATTAGCGCCTCAAAATCTAAGGCCATGGTTCTCAATGGGAAAGTGGTGGATTGCTCTCTTCAGATTGAGGGGGAAGTTCTGCCTTAAGTCAGCGGATTCGGATGTTGTCAATCCATACAATGGGTGCTATCAACTGTTATCATCCCCATAGTCTATCGGAGAAACTGTCCAACGTACCTCTTAACATGTTTGAAAGAATGTTATCAGCGTTATAATCGCTGTGAGGAGGCAGCGTGTTTCCGTAAACCCGGAAGTGTAGTGTTTTTTTTTTCAGCTTCTGTAACCGTTTCCCTAAACCTAACCTTAACCCTGACCCAGAGGACCAACCCTAAACCTAACCCCAGCTTAGCCTTGTGCCTAAACCTAACCAAGACCCTAAACCTAACCCAGGACACTTAAATCAAAACCTAACCACGTAGCTAAAGACGGAGTCTGTTGTCATACATTGTAACGGTGATAATGTACCTTTAAACCTCGTAGGAGGTACAAGAGGGGCATCCTGACCGATACGTATGGTTGATAACATCCAAGCGGGTGCTTAAGTAGAGGAGTTCAAATATCTCGGGATTTTGTTCACGAGTGAGGGAAGAATGTAGCGTGAGATTGACAGACAGATTGGTGCAGCGTCTGCAGTATTGCATACTCTATACCGATCTGTTGTGGTGAAAAGGGAGCTGAGCTGTCAGTCTACGTTCCTACCCTCACCTATGGTCATGAATGCTGTATAGTGACTGAAAGAATGAGATTGCAGATACAGGCAGTTGAAATGAGTTTCCTCCGCCGGGTAGCTGGAATCACCCTTAGAGACAGAGTGAGAAGTTCAGTTATCTGGGAGAGACTCAGAGTAGAACCACTGCTCCTCCACATCGACAGGAGCCATTTGAGGTGGTTTGGACATCTGATGAGGATGTTTCCTGAGCGCCTCCCCAGGGAGGTGCTTTGGGCATGGCTGACTGGGAGGAGACCCTGGGGAACACCCAGGATATGCTGGAGAGACTATGTCTCTTGGTTGGTCTGCGGATGCCTTGGGGTCCTCCCAGAAGAGCTAGAAGAGGTGGCTGTGGAAAGAGATGTCTGAGCCTCCCTTCTCAAACTGTTGCCCCTGCGACCCGACTTCGGAACAAGCGGAAGATAATGGACGGAATTTTTTAAATTATACTATATGTTTGTATTTATTAGGATTCCTTTAGTATTTTTTAATGCTTTCTGTTTTTCCTGTGTGTACCTTTGGTTTTGAAATCCTCCTTTTTGTCTTCTTGGTCTCCTTATGCTTTAGTCTTTTTTGGTCTTTTTCTGTTTTTACTTCTTTCTTTTTTTTTCTTTGTTTTATGCATCATTCTGTTTTCTTATGCTTTTTTGTCTCATGCTTACTTTGGTCTTCCTATTTGCTATTTGTCTTTTTTACACTTTTTCTGCATCTTTGTGTTCTTTCATTAAATTTTTGTGTTTTTATGTATACCTTTTTTTTCTTCTTTTTTTTCTTTTGTATACCTCATTGTCCTTTCTTTTGGTGTTGTACATATTTTTATTTTTTATTTTTTTATATATAATTTTTGCCTCCTTATACGGTACATATTTTTGTCTTATTTGTTATTTTATGTTTTAGGCTTTCTGATCTGCTTTTGTTTCTTTTCTGTTTTTCCTTCTTTCTGTATTTTTCTTTCAGCTTTTATTGTCTGTTATTCTGCTTTGGGTTTCTCCTTCAAATATTTTAGCTAACACTATTTCACTCACATCTTCCTTAGAAACTGTCCGTAAACTTTATATTTATGCTGCAGTTTTGCTGTAAATGTAAGTTTTGTATTTAAGGTTTATTCTGAATGAACAGCTAAATCATTGAAGTGTTGTTTAGAATTTTGTGTTCATTCATTGTTTTTTTTTAGTATCTTTTAACTTGATAAAAGGCACTTTATTACAAAGTATATAATATGTAATATTTTGAATTTTGTTCATTTGTGTTGCTTTTAAAACCTACTTGTTGGAAAAAAAAATTATAAATGTAATTGAAATAGGCCATGATCCAGAGTTCCTTCCTGGAGCCATATTATGCATTCAATGTCTTCCTCGCCTCAGCAGGGAGACAAATGTCCTCAAGACAGATCCCAGATTTCTTTGCTTGACACGCCAACCTGCTGCCCTTAAACAGAGCAGAAAATTAAGGCACTGATCGTCTGCTCTGCTGCACATGCTTACAGCTTCAATAATCAAATTAACAGATGGTGTCTTTAATTAAAACCAGGCACCTCTGAAGTTCCAGCAAGCTTACATTGATCAGACTCCTTCAGATCAACATTACAGAAGTTGGACTGGAGATGAGATTCTGCACCACACCAACCTTTCATGCTCAAACGGACTCACAGATGAAGACCAGTTCCATCAAACGGCTTCTCCCAGCTTTTTCTCCACCAGCTCACCTCCGATCAGCGGACGTGTGGATATAACATTTTGCTTTCGTTTTTCTCTCGCCCCACGCTGCACCTAATCTGCTGTTTACCCAAGTGTTGGTTATGTAAACTGGCAACATGGTTTGCTATGCAGAACTCCTCCAGTGCTGTTCCGATCCCTTGCTTTCATTTCCATCATAAATTATACAAAACTGTCCAATGGCTGAATATGAGCTTTCTGAAGTCGCTGCTATTAATACTAATAAGGCGATGGCTTGCTTAAAGTAAACACGGTTTATGAACTAAAATCCACCCCCCCCCCCACTTTCTTTCCGTCTTCTCAAAGTACTGAGGCTCAATTAGTAAGCACATCCAGTTCCCACTATAGTAATTTAGGGAGGGAGCTCTGCTGCAGAAAGAATGTTTGAACTTATTCTTGTATTATTTTAAAGTTGTGTATTTATTGCCCAATGCAGAAAATTTAAAGGTGGGCAACAATGTTTTTGCCAAATGTTTGTGTGATTATCAGCGTATAAGCAACAAATCTTGTGAACTACATGACTGATTTCAATGAAACTCAAAATAACCCTTGGATGCACATCTACAACAGATTAACATTTGGATTCAGCCTGATTTAAGATTGCTGCCACAGTTTACTGACATGAACTCAGTCAGTTTTACTGATATTTAGAAGAAATTTGCTGATAATTTGCAGTTCACATCCTGTTTATTGTGTGAATGTTTCTAATTAAAGGATTCAATGTACTTTTTTGTCAGTCACATTGCATGTGGTACATGAGGTGGAATGAAGTTGTGTGCACAGGATCCCAGTTACATCAAGCAACAGGAAAAATGTAAATTGTAAAAGAAACAGTAATAAGTATCTAAGACGTAAAAAAAAAAAGCTAAACAAAGAATACAATAAAAAGAAACAATATGCCGAACAACAGCAGCATGAACATGAGTCTGTGTGTGCAGGTGAGTACGAATGAACACAGCACTGTGAAAGAAATCAGGATCATGAGAACAGCAACATGGATAGTCAGCAGCACATATCAACAATCAAGTGGCATTACAGTGATTTATTTTTACAGTGGTAATTCTGATGAGGGATTCATGAGTCTAACAGCTTCAGGGTAGAAGCTGTTCCTCAGGCTAGTGATTCTACTTGTACATTTGTTGCTTGTCAACCTTCTGCCCGAGGGGAGCGGGGCAAAAAGTGAGTGTGCTGGGTGAGTGGGGTCTTTCGTGATGCAAGTGGCCCTCTTCCTGCATCTAGAGGTGTGGATGTCTGTGATGGTGGGGAGACTGGCTCTAACAATTTTCTGTGCAGCCTTCAACACTCTCTGCAAAGGTTTTCATGCCACACGTTGATGCTGGAGCACAGGATGCTCTCCACTTCACACCAGTAGAAGAAGGTGAGGACTGAGCTTCCAAGACCAGCTTGTCTCAGCCGTCTGAGGAAGTAGTTTCTGATGAGCTTTCTTGATCAGGCTGGTGGTGTTGTTGCCCCAGCTGAAGTTGTCATTCAGGTACACACCCAAGAACTTGTAGCTGGAGACCACTTCCACCACAGATCCTCATATGGTCTTCCTGCACTAGCTCTCCAGGTGTTCCACCTCCTGCCTGTAGCTGGACTCATCATTGTTTGTGATGCATCCCACCACAGCTGTATCATCAGCAAACTTTACAATATGACAGCCTGGATGGGTATGTGCGCAGGCATACTTGAGCAGAGTGAACAGGAGAGGGCTCAACACACAGCCCTTGGGAACCAGTGCTGAGGGTTATGGTGGAGGAGGAGAAGTTGTGGATCCTCACAGATTGCGGTCTGTTTGTTAAGATGTCCAGGACCCAGTTGCATATGGAGGGGCTTAGTCCTAATGTGAGTAGTTTGTCCATCAAGGTCTAGGGGATCATGGTATTGAAGGCAGATGTGAAGTCCACAAAGAGCATACGGACGTAGGAGTCCTTCTGCTCCAGGTGGGTGAGAGCAGTGTGGACCTCAGAGGAGATGACATCCTCAGTTAATCGATTCTTGCGGTATACGTACTGGTGAGGGTCCTCATTGATGTTGGTGGTTGTTTTGATGTGGGAAATGACCAGTCTTTCTAACCTGGAATTTACACTGACAGCTGAGGTTCACAGACTCCTGAAAGCCAGGAATGCTGCCTTCAAAGCGGGAGATCAGGTGGGCCTGAAGGCAGCCAGAAAGAACCTGGATCAAGGCATCAGAGAGGCCAAGGAGCAGTATTCCAGGAAAATAGCTCACCGTTTCAAGGACAGCAAGGATACACGCAGTCTGTGGCAGGGAATACAGACCATCACAGACTACAAACCCCCCCCCCAGACCTGTGACAGCTCAACCTCTACGCTGAATGAACTGAATGAGTTCTTCGCTCGGTTTGAGGCAAGTAACAGCACACCTGCACATAAATTCCCCCCCTCTCCTGATGGCCAGGTGCTGGCGCTGTCCTCAGACAGCGTAAGGCGATCATTTATCAAGATTAACGCCCGGAAGGCCTCTGGTCCTGACAACATACCTGGTCGTGTGCTGAAGGACTGTGCAGGGGAACTCGCAGCGGTCTTCACGGACATCTTTAACATCTCACTGAGCCAGGCCATCGTCCCCACCTGTTTCAAAGCCACCACCATCATCCCTGTCCCAAAGAAGGCAACGCCCGCATGCCTCAATGACTATCGCCCAGTAGCACTCACCCCCATCCTGATGAAGTGCTTTGAACGGCTAGTCATGAAAAGCATCACATCTGTCCTCCCTGCCTCCCTGGATCCCTTCCAATTTGCATACCGACCTAATCGCTCAACCGACGATGCCATCTCCTCTGCCCTCCACACAGCTCTCACACATCTGGACACGAAGGACTCTTATGTTAGAATGCTGTTCATCGACTTCAGCTCGGCATTCAACACCATCATCCCCCAACAGCTCATCCATAAACTGGACAGTCTGGGGCTGAACACCTCAATGTGTAACTGGCTGCTAGACTTCCTGACCGGGAGACCACAGACAGTACGGATCGGGAGTAACACATCTAGCACCATCACATTGAACACAGGGGCCCCACAAGGATGTGTGCTGAGCCCCCTTCTATTCACCCTGCTAACACACGACTGCACACCATCGTACAGCTCCAACCACTTCATCAAGTTTGCGGACGACACAACAGTGGTAGGTCTCATCAGCAACAACGATGAGACGGACTACAGGAACGAGGTGAGCCGCTTGGCCTTGTGGTGCGGACACAACAATCTCACTCTCAACGTGGAGAAGACAAAGGAGATTGTCGTGGACTTCAGGAAGAGGGATGCACAACATGCCCCTCTGACCATCAACAGCACCGCAGTGGAGAGAGTGGACAGCACCAAGTTCCTGGGAGTGCACGTCTCAAAGGACCTGTCCTGGAGCAGGAACACTGCAGCACTGGCCAAGAAGGCTCACCAGCGCCTCTACTTTCTCCGCAAGCTGAAAAGGGCTGGAGCTTCAACCTCCATCATGTGCACCTTCTACAGGGGTGCCATAGAAAGTGTCCTGACCAGCTGCATCACTGTGTGGTTTGGTGCATGCACTGCATCCTGCCGCAAGAGCCTCCAGCGCATCGTGAAAGCAGCTGAGAAGATCGTCGGCACCTCCTTGCCCTCACTGCAGGACTTACACAGCAAACGCCTCACTCGGAAAGCCCACTGCATGGCAGGTGATCCCACACACCCACTACACAGCCGCTTTAGACTGCTGCCATCAGGGAGGAGACTGAGGAGTCTCCAGGCTCGAACCAGCAGACTGAGAGACAGCTCTGTTCATCAGGCAGTCAGAATGCTAAACACTCTGCCTGCTCTGCCTCCCCTCCCATTTGAACTGCCTTAACACAAAAAACTTTCTCACACATTACCACTCAACACAAAGTTTTTAACACTGGACTCTGTGTCATCAAACGGGTTATTCACTAAACTCTCGGTCATGTGCTCATTCAGTTTGCACTACTTCTCATATTTGCACTAATGTTTGTATTACATTACTGCCTATAGTCATACTACTGTTTACATTCACTGTTTACATTTATTAATACTGTTTACATTTATTACTACTGCTTTACATTTATTATTACTGTTTACATTTACACTACTTTTATCTACACTACTGCAGATACATATACAGCATTCTCTGACTAGCCTTATCTAAGGATGCCAAATGTGCCTTATGTGCCTTACTTCATATGCCACTTTGCCTATATACCAACATCAACTACCTCATACATATACTGTGTACATTAACTTATATGCTGCTGTGCCACTCTTTGCAAATGTCAACGCTAGAAACTTCAGTTTATTTTATAGATATACGTTTTATACTTTTTATACTACTATGCAAAAACTCAGGACAGTATTACACTTTTATTATTTCATTTTATGCTTATGTTCATTGGGTGTTTGGTGTTTTAGGGGTGTTTGGTGTTTCAGTGTTGGTGTAAATTTTCATACTTTTATACTATTATGAAAAAACTCAGGACAGTGTTACACTTTTTTACTATTTTATGCTTATGTTTATTAAATGTTTTAGTGTTTAGTGTTTAGATGGTTACTGTTGCACCGAGGGACTGAGAGAAACGCAATTTCGGTCCTGTGTATGTCCTGTACATATTGCAGTTCTGACAATAAAGTTGACTTTGACTTTGACTTTGACTTTGACACTACATGCGTTCCGGCTCCGCCCCGCTCCGCTCCGCAGGTCGCAGCTGAGCGTCTCAAAGTCCAGTTTACACTACCTCCGCTCGGGTCCGGTCCGCCTGGATGCGCCGCTCCGAGACGCATGTGCGGGAATTGCGAGATCGCGCGATAAATCAAGTGATAAATAATGAAGTCAGAACAAAACAATTCATTCGGTGGAAGAAGGAGAACAACAGTAGAGACTGCCTCGCTGTTTGATTGTTGATCTTCTCTCGTAAATGAGCGACAGGACATGGTTTGAGCGACAGGATGTGATCTATTACATTTCAGAATAAAATACTTTATTTATTTATTTATTTCTTGTATTGCGTTTGTAGGTGTAGTCATAAATGATAGTTTGACAGCATTTTTGTACAAATAAATCCGTATAGAGCTAGGATAAAAGTCCGCCCGTGGTGATTTTATTTTGTAAATACGGATGTTGTGCTCGTTCCTTTTCCTGTTGGTGCGACATAATCTTTAAAAGTTGACTCCGACACAGCTCGGGCGTCGGGCAGAAATAGGATCGGATCCTATTTTGACGGACTGCCGTCCGCTCTCCGCCGCTCGCTGCCGCCGTGCGGAGCCAGTGTACACTCTCTCATTGATTATAATGGGTGCGTATTTGCTGCGGAGTTCGGACTGGAGCGGACCGGAGCCGGAACGCATGTAGTGTAATTTGGGGGTAAGCATTTAGCGACTATCGGGGTGAGGGCTACTGGCCGGTAGTCATTCAGACCAGTCACTGTAGAGCTCTTTGGGACTGGGATGATGGTGGCGGTTTTCAGGCATGTAGAAACAGTTGCCAGGGTGAGGGAGGAGTTAAAGGTGTCGGACAGCACCTCACAGAGCTGATCGGCACAGTCTTTCAGTACCTTCACCGGGATGTTGTCGTGCCAGTTGCTTTGTGATGATTAATCCTCCTGAAGGTACTCCTTACTTCAGCTGAGGTCATGCAGAGAAACTCTTCTTCCCGTGGTGGGGTGAGTCAGGTGCTGGGTAGTTTATTCGGGTCTTCAAAGTGTGCAAATAACTTATTCAGGGCATCAGGCAGTGATGAGTTCTAGGGCATTGTGCACCTCTGCCTTTAAAATCTTTTATACACTTAATGCCCCTCCACATGCGCCGTGGGTCTTGTGAGGTGAATTGACCCTGGATTCTCTGCCTCTTTTCATACCAGCAACCAGCTCTTTCCTTGTTCTTCTCAACTCCTGTGAGTTTCCAGACCTGAAAGCAATTTCCCTGGCTTGCAGCAGGGTCGGAACCACTGCATTCAGCTAGGGTTTCTGGTTTGGGTAGCTCTTAATATTGCTAGTGATGGTGACATCATCAGCATACTTGCTGATGTATTCCAGGACTTAGGATGTGTATTCGTCCAGGTATAGCTCCCCCTCATTTACAGCAGCTTCACTGAAGACCTGCCAGTCTGTGCATGCAAAACAGTCTTTCAGTTTGAAGTCATTATTCTTCATCCAACTTTTGACTTTGTGTTGGTGTGGAGCGTCTCAGCGGGGAGAGGTAAGCAGGGTCCAGAAAGATGGAGATATGATCAGAGAGTCTTAGGTGGGGTCAGGATATGGCTCATACCTTTGGTGTAAACACAGTCCAGCATGTTGTTTCCTCGTGTAAGAATGGCCACATGCTGATCAAATCTTGGCAAGGTGCCTTTCAGATGTACGTGGTTAAAGTCTCCAGCCACCACGTAAAATGCTTCAGGGCAGTTTTACACTCCTTTCTGCTTTATTTATTTATTATTTGTTTGTTTTTGCTAATTTCAGCATGCTTCTATTAACTTTAGCTTATTTCTGCCAATTTCATTAATTTTTTTCCAGCTACATTTAAGATAATTTCTGCTTTTTGTGCTCCTTTCAGCTTCTTCTTTTTACTTTATCGGTATATTTCAAGTAAACGTAGGCTTGTTCAGCAGCTTTCATCAAAATTGTTCAGCAACAAGCATTTTCACAGGAAACGACCGTTCTCCAGTTAGATCTGTCTTCTAGATTTATCAAACAGTTGAATTGAGACTCTCTCCACACCAAACACTGAACTCACATAATGGACAGATTATCTCCAACATTAGGCACACTTCCCAACAAGCGTTTGCACATTATCACACACAGCAGACGACATCTAGAAGTTGTTAATTTGGCAACTGCTGTTCAACTGTTTTTATCACAAGTCCCCATTTAAAGTCAGTCTTCTGGTGAAGCCTATTGTCATCAGGAGACGGGGTTAAGCTCCATCCCGGAGGCCTTTAGCAATTATACCTGCAGCTGCCCCATACACCTGTGACAAAGCCGGGCGATGACAGCTCATTGCCGGCAGAGCGCTGCTGTTTAATTGCAGCGTGTCATCGTGACAGGATGTTATACCAGCAAGAAGAATCAATTTAAAATGGCCCTGTAAACGTTGCGGTCCTGTTATATGTTGGTCTGCATGAACAATAGAGTCCTTGGAGGGGCTATGCACTGATTCACATGCACTAGAAAACTTATTATTTTGGTGATTCACTTTGTAAAATACATTTTTTTTAAGGGCGGTAATTGTTTTATGACTAAAGGAAATCTTGCTGCAGTTTAAATAAATAAGGCAAGCCAAATTATGTTACAGTTTAAGAATGATCTTTTCTCCCTCCATTTGGAAAATTACAGCATGCTAATTAAACTGTTTACTTTCTATTTAAGGGTTTGTTCCTGGTATTTTGTTTTTGAGTCTCTTTATTTGAACTCCAAACTGGTACACGCTTCTGTTTTCTATTTTGTTTTTAATTTCGCCGGCATTCGACTTACAACAATCAAAATAACCGGCATCCTGCCTGTTCACAACATTTTCTTTTTAAATTGAAAGTATAGCATACCATACCGTACAACTTTCTTTATAAAGCACTTACAAACAGCAACAAAGCCAACCAAAGTGTTGTACAGCAAAAACAAAACAAGCAAATGACACAGGATAAAATACATAGCTTCAAATACAGGTAGTCCTCGACTTACGACGGAGTTGCGTTCCTACGCTCCGTCGTAAAGCGAATTTCGACGTAACTCGAAACATACGTCCAAACTGCACCTTATACGTACAGTACTGTATTTTACCAAGCACTTAGCCTATCCTAACACAGTGCCCTACATAATTATCAAAATACGCATACATTTGGGAGCCATAATGAAGGGAAAAAGGAGTTAATTTCTTACTGGGAAGCTGGTGAAGCCGTTTTCTTCCGTCCATCCGTCCATCCTCCATATTCTCTATTGCGTTTACGACGTTAAACCGTCGTCCAGCTCGGTCCAAGCGTTTACAGTAAGGTCGGTCCATCCAAACCCAGCCTCCTGCTCTCTGGAGCTCTGAAACTTCCAGGATGTGCACCCAGCATTATTAGCTCACGTGTCCGACGGTAGCAACCGCTGATCGGACTCGCTTCGTCCAAACCCAGCCTCCTGCTCTCTGGAGCTCCGCCTGGGTCCAGCTCTGTATCCCTCCGCTGGGCCCCCTGTATTTTGCACCGAGTGCTCGCTGCTTCTGCCGCCAAAACCGGAAGGAACTCGGAACTCGGCTTTTCAAAATAAAAAATTCAACAAAAAAAAAAAATTTTTTAATGGGTGATGCGTGACGTAACCGTGAAACGTCGTAACTCAAGACCATCATAAGTCGAGGACTACCTGTAGATAAAGAGCTAAATGACAAACATTATAGAATACAGACGAGTTAAAATCAGCTCACACACTGTCAAAAGCCAGGGAATAAAAGTCAGAGAGTGAGCCTGCCTGACATGCAATGGTAAATCATTCCACAGTTCTGGACCTGCCTCTGTCACCTCTGAGCTTTAAACGAGCGCCTGGAACCAATAAAAGCATCTGGTCTGCTGACCTCAGAGAGCGCTGTGGGACATATGGCTGCAGTAGATCAGTGAGATAGGAGGGGGCAGAACTGTTCAGAGATTTAAAAATACAGTACAAAGAAGGATTTTAAAATTAATTTGAAAGTGAACCAGGAGCCAGAGAAGGGAGGCCAGAACAGGAGAAACATTCTCTCTTTTGCCTGTACCAGTTAAGAATCGGGCTGCAGCATTTTGAACCAGTTGCAAACGAGCAATGGAGGTCTGACTGATTCCAAAAAGAAGTGCATTGCAGTAGTCGTTGTTATGAAAGCATGTATTACTGCTCATATATACCTTACCTATATGATATAAAGGTATGGACGAAGTTGTGTTGGATGAGTGCAGGTAAATACACTACATGTTTTGTCATAGTGCAAAAGTGATCAGCAATTATGATAAAACTGATAAAGTTGTAGTGGACATGACCATGTTCACTTTATTACATCTGTGTACTTTTGAACTGTTCCAGAGATGATCTTTACTGACCTCTCAGTAAAGCAAGACATTTATCACAAAATCATTCCATTAGTTGTAATCAGAATATAGTCACCAAAAGAGACTATTTCTACCTTTGATTTTATTCTAATGTAATCAAAAGAATAACTTTTGTCATTTTCATGATATATGTTATATGCTGTTATTCTTTAAATGTGAAACATCAATGTGTCATTTCTGCAAGTGAAAAGGTGTCAAAGTTCAGCTAAAATGTCAAACTGACTTACACTGAAATTGTTTTTGTCGAGTTTCAGCTAAAACTCTCATCTAGCGTCTGAAAGTCTCTCACTCAGATACTTTTCCTAAACAATTTCCTTCTCTGTGCTGAATTTCACCTTGAATAGTGATAACGAGTGGACCAATGAAAAAGAGACAAGTTTCTCTCCTCTCTAAGTCTCTTTTTAAGTTCTAACTGTGCGGAAACGCTTCAGAGTTTCTGGGAGCTTCAAAGACATGAAGACGTCCCAAAGAGCTGGATGAATGCCTGTCACCCGCCAAGGACGGTCATTCAGCTAAGGATTGTATAACATGCTGTTATGAATCCACTGAGAACGAGCGTGAGCTCAAAACTTTGTTTATTCCTTCCTGGAATAAGCTTATCTTGAAGTCAGAGGCCTGAAGCTGACATATTTTCTGATGACCAAGCAGAACCCAGGAGACGTTGGAAAACGTAAACGAATAACCTGCTCAGAGGTACTGGTTCCCACGAGGACCCGTGCATCTGAAAGGCTACAAGGTCTTCTCTTACCAGGCGGTCGTCAAAAGGTAAAGAGCTGTTTACAAAACGTACCTGGATTTTAGCAGAAGTCGGATGAGAAGTGTCACTTTGGTAACATGCTCAAGATAATTTCCTTTA
This sequence comes from Garcialebias charrua, assembly GCA_038048925.1. Classification (NCBI taxonomy): domain Eukaryota; kingdom Metazoa; phylum Chordata; class Actinopteri; order Cyprinodontiformes; family Rivulidae; genus Garcialebias; species Garcialebias charrua. The sequence goes on along the minus strand of JBBPBX010003188.1, from coordinate 32,011 downwards.
AACCATCTTCCTCCTATTCTTTTCCCTCTCAATCTAAGCTGGAAACTATTTTAAGCTGAAGAGCCCTCAGACTAAATATGTTTAACATCTAGTATTTATGTCTGTTGTGTTAAATCAAGTGTGTGATGTGTGTTAAATCGCAAGAAGGTGAAACCCTGCCAATCAAGTGTAATGATGTTGATTTAGTGATTTATTTTAAATAAATGGTAGTGTCTTCTGGCATACCAACTAAAGTCAACGTTTACTGTCACTTAATGGCTATGGTTCTTTATCCATCACAAAGATCACAGAAATATTGAATAAACTGAAAAAGAAGAGAATCCGTGAAATTACTATTCAATCTGAATAAGTAAATTAAGGTAAAAAGGAGGTCAGTATTAAACTGACCCCCCTCTAAACCCTTTACAAAGTAAAAAAATTATTATATGCAAAAAATGCTAAAACTTCTACATTTGCACTCTGTTTACTATTACATACTTTTGTTCATACAAGAAGGTTAGATTTGAGGATTTGATTTACAAGTTGAAAAAAAATGTTTTTCCTTAAGAAAATATACAATATTGCTCATAACTAGAGGGGGGGGGAAAGTATTTTCAAATTAAATTTGTGAACTGAAAGTGATTCCTTAAAAGGTTCAGAACTAAAACTAAAATCAGTAAAACAAAAGCTAAAATAACGAAACTGTAGCTAAAAGCTAAAACTTTGAGAAAAGTGACTAAAAGTTTGTTCCAAAGCAGTGGTTAAAAGCTAAAAAATACAGTAGATCTTGGTGGAGTGGTGGCACAGAGAAGAAGGTGAGCCTGGGATCAGAAGGTTGCCGGTTCGACTCCCTGGACTGACAACATCAAAATGTGGGTAGAAAATGTGAACCAGACACATCTACCTCCACCCTCATTTGCCCACTCTGGGCCCTTGAGCAAGGCCCTTAACTCCCCACCATCTGCTCCCCCAGGTGTCCCACATGGCAGCCCCCAGCTCCACACAGAGGGCTGTGGTAGCTCGATGCTCTGTGTTTGTGTCAGGAAGGGCACCCTGTGTAAAAACAATCGCTATGTCTTCATGCGACTTAGTTCGCTGTGGCGACCCTTGAAGAAGGGAGCAGCTGAAAGAAGAAGGAAAAAGGTAAAAACAGTAGATAAAGCCCAAACAACAGCTTAAAGTTAAAAATAATACATTAATAGAAAAATTCAATGTTAAACGTGTATTCTTTCATTGATTTGTAAAGCTTTTAAAGAGAAAAAATATGTAAATAAAATTATTATCTAATAAATTACAAAATGTCTTATGCATCTGTCTGTCGCCTGTTTGCTTCAAGGCTGGACGTGTCGTATTCAGGGATGGTTTTCTGCAGACCTTGGTTTGAAACAAGTGGTTATTTGATTTACGTTGTCTTTTTGTCATCAACAGATACAGCCCATTCTCGGACATTAACCTGGTATATTTTATCCTTACACCATGCCGCTAACTGGATATTTCTCTTTTTGAGATGATTCTCTTCAAACCCCTGGAATAGTTGCGGTAAAAATATATATATTTTAAATCAGATCAGCAGTTTCTGAAATGTTCAGACCAGTCTGTTTGCCACCGTCAACCACACCAAGTACAAAGTAACGAGGCCCGGCTTGAACCTCAGTAAGAGGTCTTCTCCACATCTACATGCTCAAAGTGATTGGCTGAGCTTTTTGAGTAAAAAAAGCTGTTAAACGTGAACTTAATAACATGAAATTTAGTTATATAATGCCTGAAAAGAAACCTAAATGCTAATAAATAATTTATGTTGTCACCAGTAAGACTTACTTATTCATTTATGTTGTACAAATTGTGTTTTCTAAAAGCTGTTTTTGAAAATCCTGTTTTCCTTTACTCCAAATAATTTGCCTGAATTTTGTTGTTTTGTAGAATTCAGTGTGCAACAGTAGGGCTGCTTATTGGAAGTCATCACTCAGTTCTTGGGTTAATACAGTATTAGGCTTTACATTATTCTCGACACAGTGTGAATGCTAATCTGACATCATTGCTCTAACATAATGCTCTTTTTAATTTCAGATGGTATATTTACATCCTAATAACTTAGGGAATCCTCATGGTGTTGTGTAATGTGCAATTAAATCCAGAGTTTGCCCGTTACGATGTTTCCGTAATGTGGTGAAAGATATGAAACATAAATCACAGTTATGTCCCCCCACAGAGCTGTGCCATGACTGCATATGCTAACACGTTTTTTTGTTGGGAATGTACAAAGAGGTTCAGTTTGATAGCATCAATCATACTTTATGTTTGAAAACAAAGGCCCAGCATCCTTTGAATGAATGCGTATCACCCGCTGCCTTTTGTGCAAGACTTTTATACTACGACCATGTTATGTTGAGTAACGATAGAGTTGAAGATATTTCAGTTAAGCCTTTCAAATAATGTGTGTGATCTCATTCAATATAATGAGCTTTTGCATGATCAATGGGTTAGGGATGATCATCACATCAAATTTTAGCTCAAAATCTGTAAAATCTGATGCGATTGTAGTCATTTTTGTGTTTGCACTTTGATTAGCTGTGGTGGCCAAACCAGCCATTGGGGAGCACAAGCCACAAGCCTAAACCCAGCTAAACGTTGATTGTAGGGCTTAATTTGTAAACCAGTTGATGCTAGAACACAAATAGCAGGCGGTCCGGTGCAGGGGGTGGACCGTGGGTCCTCCCCCAGAAAATTTGGAATAAAAGTGATGCCATTTCCTGCTTTTTGGTGAATTTTAACAGGTTGTTAAACATCTCTGTTTATCTACATTTGTAAACATTTGATTAAATTTATTAAAAACAAGTCTCTCTTGTAAATGAGTCCTCGAGGCTCAGTGAGATTAACAACCTGTATAAATATATAACACTGTCAATATAACACTGAATAAATAAAGGTTGAATTGAAATTACTATTTTAGAGAGCAATGAAAAGAGCAGTTCCGGTTCTGTCAAGCGTGTCTTGCCCAGGGACACAACGACTCATGGTGTGGGAACTCGGGATTCTAACCTGCAACCTTCCGATCGGGGGACGACTGCCATTACCACTACGCCACGGCCGCACGGGACATGCGGCCCGCGTCTCTGCTTGGAAGGAGCATGTGCGCAAGTTGGTGCGCATAGTGCGTCTGGAACATCCACTCCACAGACTGGTCAACGTCTCCTCTAGTATTTTTAATAAATAATCAACATAAAAATGTTCAATGTCTTTGGACTTTTATGGGCAGAGATTTGAGTCGCCAGATCTGAGGAAACAGTTGCCAGAACGTGCCAGGTCTAAACAAGAGTTTCCAGCTCAAATTAACCACTGGGTGAAGGTTGTATCAGGGAGGCTATACGGCATAAAACACTTTTGTCAAAATACACATGCCAGGTCACCCAAGCGACACTATATACGATATAGTGTTGCTTGGGTGCTTGTTATTTACGAAGAGTTTATCAAACTGGTGCCCTTTGTATGACTCCGTACCCACAAAGTAGCTTTCAGTTTCGAAAAGGTTGGTGACCCCTGCTATATAGGATCACTTGAAGGAGTATCATTGATGCCATTGACAAACAGTGTTGCTGGCAGAAATTGTGCTACTGGCAGTCGAAGACCACGAGGAGGGAAAATGTTTGGAGTCAGAGGAGAGAAGAGGAAAGTCAAGAGTGTAGGACTGATAATACTGAGTACCGGTAAATGTGTGCTGGTGCCCATTTTTAAGAACAATGATAATGACCAGAGTTGTAGCAACTACGAGGGAATGAAGATGATGAGTTACACGATGAAGATCTGGAAGAGAGTTGTGGAAGCAAGACTTAGATGAAAGGTGATCATTGGCACTTTGACCCTGTTTCATCTCTCTTTGGTTCTGCACCACACTGCACCAGTTAAGGGTCTGTCCATTGCTGGCACCCACACCTACTGAGCCCAGTTTAGGGGACCACCTTGTTTGAGCTTCAAGTGGACTTCTCCAAGGAACTATTTTGACATAAGCAGACAGCAGCTCTTGACTGGCAAGTGGAGCCACATCACTTGATGACCCGTTCATGCAAAACTGTAAACTACATCTGAACCACCACTTCCTCATTGTGTTGACCAATGCCGCCACAAGAAATGAGGACATTTACCAAGAGATATCTGAAATAATGGTGCAGCATGGCTACACCTGGTCTTATAAGCAGTGCCGGGATAATCTACAGTAAGAAATTCAAGTCCTATTATAGGGTGATCAAGTTCCACAATGGACAGAGTGGCTGAACACAATGACCTGTTATGATCCACCACTTTGCATTGACAATCCTGCCCACAGAGCAGGCAAACAAATCACAGTGGCAAATCACCTACATATGAGAAGAACCGATGACGAGAGTCGAGCTGAGTTGCACTTATCAATGACAAAGCAGCTAATTTGTGAGCGGCAGGATGGTTTCATGCTGAGAAAGAGCATCACAGATGCCATTTTTCCTTTGAGGATGCTGATGAAGTATAGAGAGGGTCAGAAAGAACTCCATTGTGTCTTTGTAGATTTAGAAAAAGCATATGACAGGGTACTAAGGAAGGAGGTGTGGTATTGCATGTGGAAATCTGGAGTGGCATAAAAGTTTGTTATACTGGTACAGGACATGTATGAAGACAGCAGGACAGTGGTGAGATGTGCTGTAGGAGTGACAGATAGCTTCAAGGTTGAGATAGGATTGTATTAAGGATCAGGTCTTAGCCTGTTCTTTGTTCTAGTGATGGACCGACTAACAGATTAGGTCAGGCAGGAATCCCAGTGGACTACAATGTTTGCAGATGACATTGTGATCTGTGATGAGAACAAGGAACAGGTGGAAGAGAACTTGGAGAGGTGAAGGTTTACCAATGTGTTGCAGCCTGAAGCTGCTTTCACAAGAATAGCCCTAAGGTCTCCCTTGAAAATGAGTTCTCGTGGCTCAATGAGACTACCTGGATAAATAAAGGGTAAATGAAAAAAAAAGAAAAATTGTTCAGTCATCATAACTCAATTCTTAAAGCATAGTCCTGTTCACACGCAATACCCTACACCAGCAGGGGAAGATGACACAATACTGGTAGGTAGCACTTAGTCCCATTCACATGGTGTACAAATCAGTGTTATGCCGGGTACCCACTAGACGCGTCAAAATGCTCCTGCCGCCCCCTTTTGGCCGCTTGTCACTTTCACACAGCCATTGAAGACGCCAATGATGACGCGCCCTGGGAGGAGGCAGAGGAGGGGGGGTCTGGGTCCTTTTCCGGTTGTTTCTTGTACACCGGGCAGACAAAATCAGCTGTACGTGAGCCTCGTTACTACTTGAGTGGGTTTTCTACGAGCCGAACTGCAGCTCCAAAAGTCTTTGTTGAGATTAAAACGTTTTTTTTTTTATGTTTGGGGTGATCGTACGCTCGAGCGGACAGCAGCAACTGTTTAAAATGCCAAGTTTCTTACCGGAGGCTGGTTCCTTCATGGAGGCTCGATGGGGTAAGTTTAAAAAGTCCAAAAAAAGTCCCGTTTTCGTTGCGTTATCACATAGCAGAGTCTCTCCCGATTGGTTGCTGCGACGCGTCGAGCGTTGAAAGTTCAAATATTTGACCCTTGGCGGCTCGACGCATAGGTTGCTTCGGGCGCGCGTGCGTGGAAAGGAACTGCCGCGTGCCGCCGCGCCGCTTCAAACACTCAAAACGCACCGCTTCACGATTCGACGCGCCTCGACGCGCCTCCACATAGACTTTCAATGTAAACCGGCCGCTTCCGTTAACGCGTCTGTTGGGTACCCGGCATCAGTCTTCTAAGCCAGCAAGTGGAGAAACCAACCAATGATGTGTTCTGAGAAATGTAGAGGACAGAGTGAAATGGAGAAGGATGACTTGCTGTGGCAATATCTGATGAGGGAATAACTGAAAGAAGATGATTAGCTGTGGTAGCCATTTTGAATCAGGTTCTAGAGAAATATGTTCAGGGGTTTGGAAGAAATTTTGCCAATAGAAAGACGCACCTTCAACAGTAAAAAGCAACATTTTGGATCCTTGTAATCTTTCATTTTGAGCGAGCTGTTGACATAAACATATGTTTAACTAAGAAGCGTAATCAAATTAATTGTTTTTTCTGAACAGTCATGACAAAGATACAGTTAAGAGTCATTTAGTGTAATCATATTAAAAACATCCATCTCTTCGCACCTTTTTAGTGTATTAATTTGTTTCTGATTTAATCTTGGTGAAGCTGTTAAAGCCTACAGCTTTGTGATTCTGATGAATACGGATCACTGAATTAATCAGAAGAAAAGAAAAACCTCCCCCGTTTCTAAAGCAATTGTTCCAAACTGCAGGCTTTTGTAGATGTTGGGTTAATGTTTTCCCACTGACTTCGTGTAAAACTTGTGGGACATGCTACTGGAGCTCTTTGCCTGAGGCTTCACACACACGTCTGGGGAGAAGATGGACCCGAAGAGACCCATCTGCAGTGAGCCCTCTCAGTCTGGCTCGTACAGTTCAGGATTACAGCGTGGAAGAGGAAGAAAACGAGCAAGGAAGACGACTTCCCATGAGGCAACTTTGCCACACAGCATAATAATCAGAGCGGAGAAGCCGGCTGAGGAAAACAAGAGAGGCCAAAGCGAGGTAAAGGTTGGACACAACAGCCTGGGGCGGACTGTTGAGGGCAGAGCACTGCACGAACCCACCACTCTGACTGGAGCTGGGCTGCTCTAAATAAACCCAAACAGTGCTGTGAAATGGGTAAATGGTTTTACAATGTATCAAGATGAATGTTCCCATACAGAATTAAACACACATTAAGCAGCTGTGTGTTGATGATTACTGTCATGAGCCATTAGAAGAGTCATGGAGCTGCCTTGATGTGACTTTCCAAACACTGTTTGTACTCCACACTTTTAAGATGGAAGTGGTATGGCTGATTAATAAAATGCACTTAACACTGTTTCAAATGTAAAGATTTTTCTGTTTTTATGTGAAGAACAGGATAAAATTTAAAAAGTTGTCTTTTTAGAGCAAAAATTGACAATTGCTGCCATCGGTGAAGGTGTTTGATTGGGATTTAGTCGTCCTCTGTGTGTTTGTGCGTCTGTCAAGTCACAGTATAGCTGCAAACTGTCATCTGTAGCCGTTTGAGTCACATTTTGCACTATTTCATTTGTTTTGCAGTTGTCAATCAATTTGCCGAGAAGTTGCACGGTGGCATATAATTGGGATTCAGACCCGTTTTCCAGGAGTTATCCTGAATATCAAAACAAATCAAGCAATATCTCTAGAATTACTCATGATATCAAGATGCTCCATTTTGTTTCCATTTTCTTCCTCTTATCCGGGGTCAGGTCGAAGGGGTAGCAGCCTAAGTAGGGAGGCCTAGACTTCCCTCTCCCAAGCCACTTGGGCCAGCTCGCCTGGGGGAATCCCAAGGCGTTCCAAGGTCAGCCGAGAAACATAGTCCCTCCATCGTGTCCTGGGTCTTCCTCTGGGTCTCCTCCCATTGTGACATGTCTGGAACACCTCACCAGGGAGGCGTCCAGGAGGCATCCTAACTAGATGCCCGAGCCACCTCAACTGTCTCCTCTCCACGTGGAGAAGCAGTGGCTGAGTCCATCCTGGATGACAAAGCTTCTCACCCCATCTCTAAAGAGATCCCAGACACCCAGCGGAGAGAACTCATTTTGGCCACTTGTATCCGTGATCTCGTTCTTTTGGTCACAATCCAAAGCTCATGACCATAGATGAGGGTAGGAGCGTAGATCGACCGGTAAATTGAGAGCTTCGCCGATTGACTCAGCTCTCTCTTCACCATGACAGAACCAGTACAGCACCCGCTTCACTGCAGAGGCTGCACCTATCTGCCTATCGATCTCTCACTCCATTTTCCCCTTATTTGTGAACAAGACCCCAAGAGAAACTCTTCAACTTAGGGCAGGACCTCCTCCCCGAGAGAGGAGAGGGCACTCTACCCTGTTCCAGCTCAAGACCATGGCCTCGGATTTGGAGGAACAGATCCTCAAGATCAAGATGTTCTACATGTCAAATTGTTTTAAGACACAGGACTATGAAAATATGATTCATTCATTTTGATAAATCTGACTTAATCCTTGGTTCACATTTATTTATTTATTAATGCTTTA
>JBBPBX010003187.1:52292-76036 GCA_038048925.1 Garcialebias charrua | reverse complement strand
CCCTCGCACAGTGATCGCTGGACATGGGAACCGGCGACCCCTGTGACCCAAAATGGAAGAAGTGGGTAAAAGGTAATGGATGGATGGATGGATATTCATAAAGTAATGTGTGACTGATGCTTGAACTGTTCATTCATAGACATGAGCCAGTAAACATTACCAGTTGCAGCCACTAGAGGACACACACACACACACACAAACATTCACTTAACACAAGTAAAATGCCCTTAACAGAAAATCCTATTCTGCAGATTACAAACTGCAGGTAATAAGTGCAGTCCAAAATGGTAATCGAGCAGCAGAAAGAAAGTCTGTAAATGTGTCGGGTCCGTGCAGTCTGTCAGGGGGATTCAACCTGGTGGAAGGCATGGCAGCGTTCCCCCCTTGAGGGGAACATTCCCCCTGTGTCTGGCTGGCTCCTGCTGGGTGCATTTCCTCTGCAACGGTGAACCACCCATCCATCAACCCATCAATTCATCCATCCATCCATTGTGGTTTCAACTGCAAGCTCTACAGCCTTCCTCCGCCGTACGAGCTGGGAGGAAAGCTGCAATGAAGCGTTCTGTGACCCCGGGAAGCAGCGAGGTGCGGGCGGAGGAAGGCTCCAGAGCTTGTGGCCGGAGCCTTCGTTCCCACTCCGGTGGGAACACCAGCACCCAGGTGAAATGAAGCTGTTTTGACCATTAAAGTGCATTATTAAGGAACATTTAAACTGAGACTCACCTTTGCAATAATATCGAGCAAACAAATAATTGTTTTTAAGTGTTAATCTTGTTAAATTCTTGTTAAAGTCCTCCCGCGGGCATCATATGGCAGCACATCAAGTTTTGGCACTAAACCGGCCTACATTTCCCGGGGATCGACGGTGATGCATAATAAATGCAACTTATGATTTTTTCCCCCTACTTTATTAGACAATTTTGGACTGATGTGACATACGCTGGAGCAACTTGTACGGTGGAAAATACGGTGGCTAGAATGTATATTTTTAAAGTGAGTGTTCTTTTTTCCAGGTTTGTTCTCCTTTACCTATAGATTCAATCTGAAAGTTGAAGGTGAGCTCGGCTGATAACTTCCTGCTGGATTTCAGTCGCCCTTGGAGGTTCACTATCTTTATACATCCTGAAGAAGTAGAGATAAAAAACAGAAGGTAACTGCTACAAAATGTAAGCAGCACAACATTTACGTTTGAAGAGGATAAAAATGAATCTCTCACGGTCGAGGCAGACTAGGATGGTGTCTCTTTCCAGCTGTGTGACGTGGATCACACATGTCTGTGGAGTGTCTGTGCAGAGGACAAGAAGTATTAATTAGCCCTTCTCCCTGAACCCTCACAGCATTGTTTGAACGCAGCAGAACCATCCTGTTCTAACCTGACTCTGTAAACCAGGAGGAGGTAGCGTTGGGGTTGACGGTGCAGAATCGGACCACCTGGCTGAGCTCGGTTCCTTTGCTGACCGCTACGCAGATGAGAGGGTAGGTTTGCTCAGGGACCACTAACATCTCAAAGACCTCCAGTGGACATGGCAAAGGGAAATCAATGGACTGTAGGACAAATAAAGAGAAGACTTTAATGTTTCTTGTGGTTCTGTAGCTTAATGCTGCAGATAATGTTTTTTTTTTCATAAATAAAGCTTAAAACATGTCTGCATGTTTAAAACAAAAAACAACCAGTTGAAGTAAATAAGTCACAAATAATCACAAGTTATTACACACTACTTTGGACAAGATTTCTAATCATATTTTTCATAATTCAGTGGGTTTCTTCAAAAGCAAGTGAATGTTTTTTATTTTTTTATATATATTTGTACCATGTCAACAACCTTGCAGATTTAGAATGATGACTTTTTTTAGTTGTGAAATATGTAATGGTACAAAAAGTAACTTTCAAAATAAAAGTTCTCTGTTTCACCTTTAGTTTTTTGTTTTTCCAACAACTTTACCTCAATACAGTTAATGATTTTTATGGCACCAGATGGGTTTTATAATACTGTATAGGAACTGAAAAATCTCTAAAGTATTGATGAACAGTTGGAAAATAAATACTGTACAGGCAAACAGAAAAACTATGAAGCAGTACCAGCAATACCTTCATGAAAATCTTCCTGATTTTTACTTTATTTACATATACTGTACTGTAGATTCAAGTGGACAGTGAGGGGTTGGCAATTTTTAAAAAAAAAAGGCTAAAAAGTCCAGTCATAATTTGTAGAACTACGTTCTTGAATACAACTCCTCTTGGTAATGGGCACAAACCTTTCTGGTCTGCATGAGAGAACTTTAATCTGCTGTAAAACACTGAACAACTGGACTGTTGTGCAAAACGCTGGAGGAGCACATTTAAAGGGGACCACAGATGCAAAATTCACTTTTTAATGTTTTTTTTAACTCTACTTTGGGTATTTACTTCTTAAAAAAACAGTCCTAGGGCCAAAGAAATGCACCCAGTGGTATATTTACTCTAAGTAGATTTATTTTTCTGGGATATAAATGTCTCGTTTTCAAATCCTGCGGTTTGTGACGTCACAAGCCGCAGCCACAACCCACCCCAAACCTGAGTCCAGCCCCTCACCTAGCAACCCCTGGTTAGGCTCAACCCACTTCAGTATAAAAGACGTGACGGTTGTTTTTCCTGATTTCATCTCATCTTTTGTTTAAATGTTCTTAATTTCATGTGTACAGCACTTTGTTGCAGCTGTGGTTGTTTTAAATGGCTTTATAAATAAAGTATAATTGTTATTTTTACGTTTTAGTTCAATTTTTAGCGTATTAGCGATCGCTCCCAACGAGCAGCCGGCAGACGGAAAACGAGCAGACCGCCGGCGAAGGGACCATCTGCGGGCGTGAGCTGCTGGGAACTGCTGGCTTTTGAGGACCGAGGGTCCGGTCAGAGGTTGCCTCATACGGATAAATTAACTGGAAACACTCGGTGAACTTTGTGTGTCTGTCTGGACTGGAGCAGCGATCGCTCCCAAAGCGGCGCATGCAACGAGCGGAGCTAAGCAGGCGGAGGAGGAAGAGCTATCATTAGCCTCAGAGGGCTAATGCCTAAAGGGAGCAGCTAATGGCGGCTTTTGGTAAGTTATCTTAAGCTAGCACTAACAGTAAGTCAAATGAGTAATAAAAAAAGAGCTAATTTTAAAACAACAACAGATTAGAGATACTGGCTGTTACAGAGGGCGTAGTTCATGTAAACAGATTTTTGAAGGGCGCGGCCTTCAGAGCTCATTATCATAAACAGCCTGTTCAGAACGGAAATGAGAAAAGGCAGAACTAAAAAGGGGATATTTCATTATCTAAGAATTATTTTGTGCATTAAATTGAATGAACATGGTCTGGATAGCCCACAGACATACCATAAAAAATTATAAAACCAATATGTGGTCTCCTTTAAAGAAATGAGTTTCAGAACTGTGTTTGTTAATATAATAAAACGAGTCAAAACACATTAGATACCAAAACACAAGGACTTGTGAGGAGAACATAACTGACCTTAATGAGCATAAACCTCTGCATGGACTCCACCCACTCCAGCAGCATGACACTAGACTGGAAGGCTCCACACAGGTATTTATGGCCAGTGTACGGGTTACGGACTGCCAGGAAACAACACACACTATTATGGACTGGGATGTTGTGGTTCTATTAGGCATTTACTCTGAAAAAAGTTTGAATCTTTTGGTGTGAAAATGTTTAAAAACAAATTGACCAGCTTGTAACAGTCAACTACTGTACTCAGTCTCACTAAGACATGAAATAAACTAAAAGATAAATAAATAAACTCACCAACACAGCACTTTTGGCACCCTTTAGTTTCTGGAATCTTATTGGTCACAGCAAACTTCCTATAACCACACAATAAAACAACTTTATAATGTAATGTAATTAGTGATGTAACACAAAAAGGTAAATGTGTGACCTATTACAATTTAACTGATCAAACGGCCTAAAGGAAAAAGGGAATTTGTAAATAATTTACAGCTTTGGTTTCCTGGCGTGTTACCTTGGAACCATCTTATCGGGGAGTTTGTGTGTGGGAATGGATACCGGTAACTTCAGTAAATGTCGAGCCTGCTCAAAGAGACCGCTCAGACTGTGGGAGTACAGCTGAGAAGCTTTTCCTGTTTCAATCAACAGAAAAAGAGGAAAGAATCACAGATGTCAGACATTTGTTACATGAATAAAACCTTAAATCTCAAAACTAGGTGTCTATATACATTCCAAGTTTAAAACAGCAGAAATTGCAACAGTCATTCATTAAATAATTTGAACACAGATGTTTAACTCACCAGATATAGAAAGAAGACAGTTGTTCATGACATAAAGCCATGTACACCTCCGAGGGAAGAGCTGCAGGCAGATACAGACGATAAAAATGCAGCAACAACAATTTAATAACTACTTAAACTGTTTTAAATACATTTCAACAGCTTTTTTAATTAGTCACACCTAAATAATAGTCTAGAACATAAAGAAAACGCAAAAGTAAACAGAGGTTATCTTTAATAGATAGAGGGTCTCACCTGTTCCATTGTTGTCTCATGAAGCTCATTAAGGTTTAACGTGTAGATTCCTTCTTCAGCTCCAAATATTAAATATTGATCTGAAACAGATATTTCACATTTACCGTATTTTCCGGAATATAGGTTACGGCTTTTTATCATTTTTGCATGCCCTGCGACCTATATTCAGGTGCGACCCATTTATGGCTTTTTATAAAATAAGCTGATTTGTAATCATTTATTAACAAAAATTAAACTGAGAGACACTCTTACAATAATGTCAGCTAACAAATATATATTTTTTAGGTGTTTATCCTGCTAAAATTATTCATTTATTAAAGAAAAGTTCAGCTCAGACACATATTTGCTATAATTTTTATCAAACAAATAATTGTTTTTAAGTGTTAATCTTCTTAAAAGCCTTGCTGTGCGCTCCTGTGGAAGAGACATTTGCAGCAGAGCTAAACACGGTCCACATTTTGACGTAGGTGCGACCTATATTCAGGTGCGACCTATACAGTATATGGATTTTTCCAATTCTTTGGCAATAATTGGACAATGCGACCTATATTCAGGTGCGACCTATAGTCCAGAAAATACTGTACTTAGGATAAAGCAATGCATCGTCATCTAAAGATTGTCCTTTCATTCATCCTCAGAATTGTGCATATTTATTTCTCTGTTGGTTACCTCTGGTGTCAGGATTGATCCATGAAGTGGCACAGTGGATCTTCAGTGGACAGCCGTTGAACACCTTGGAGAAACAAGCACCCATCTGCACACAGGACAAAACAAAAGAGGCCGTGTAGAAAGGATCTGAAACACACTTTGGTACACCTCGCTGCTCTGCTTGGACAGCAGTACACTCCATTTAGCAAGTCAAAAGAGTATAAAAACCATATGTTTCACCATATAAGTCACACCTCTTTGCATACATTTGCAAGTCCTGCGACATACACTGAAGCGACTAATATATTTTCCCCATATTTACAACCCAAATTTTGACTGAGATTTGATGATTTCATTCAGGCGCAGGCCTCCCTTGCAAAATCAATTTGTGATCTTAATGGGATTTGCCTGGTTAAATAAAGGTTCATAAATTCTGACATGAAAAATATTAAACATTACCGTTTGCAGCTGCTAGAGGGCCCTCGAGCTGCATGGCAAGCAAAGTGTCTCATTAATAGGTAAAAGTGGCCATTAATGAGACACTTGGCTTGTTCGTCTCTCTCCGGAACTCCTGAGCAAACGTCAAATCAGCTGCATTTCGCAACGCCACCCAGGCGAAATGTAGCTGATGTGACCGTTAAAGTGCATTTATTAAGGAAAAGTTCAACTGAGACACTTTAAACAATTGTTTTTAGGTGGTTATCTTGTAAAATTTTGAAGAAATGCACAGCGAGTCCTCCCTCCGCGCGCTCCAGCAGCCGCAAATCGATTTTTGAAAATGCTGCTGATTTGACCATTAAAGTGCATTTATTAAGGAAAAGTTGAAATGAGAGACACCTTTGCTATAATTTAGAACAAAGAAATAATTGTTTTCAAATGTTAATCTTGTTAAATTCTTGTTAAAGTCCCCCCGTGCATGCTCCAGCGACTGCCATTTGGCAGCCAATCGATTTTTGGCACAACACTGGCCCACATTTCTGGGTGGTCAGCGGTGATGCATAACAAATGCAACTTGTATGGAAAATCCACTTATTTATGTTTTTTTCCACTTTACAGTATTAGACATATTTGGACTGATGCGACTTATATGGCGGAAAATACGGTAATTCTTGTGTTTGTGTTGGGCTGTTATTAAAGTCACAAATCCTTTCAGATTCTAATTAAATGTATTTACTCAACAGATCACAGATTACTTTTACTAAAGCCCACAAATGATACTAAATAAGTGCTAGAATGTTATACAGTACAGTACCTGTATTTTCCCCACAATCATTTGTATGAGTACTCTGAATAGTACTGATGAGTACTGATATTTTACACATTTTCAGTATAAAAGGTTGACACTTACATGGACTTTGGGTGTTGGTGGGAGGCCATTACTGATAGGCTTCTGAAATAGAGAAATATAAACAGTTAAAATAAAAACAAACCAATAAGAAATCCCCTATTCATTTCAAGGGAAGTTTATTTTCTGGCACGTCTTCTACTAACATAAGGAGCATCGAGAAGTGTGATGCCTCAATGAAAACATCTAAAGTAGAACCAAAATCTCTTGAGTGGACTCAGATCACTTCCTTACCGGAACATCCTTCTTCTCTTTCCGCGTGGGGACACTAGGGGGCATGGTGGACTGCCTCTCTCCTGGACTTTCCCTCTCACCATTGTGGGGAGAGTTCAGCCCATTACCTACAACAACAAGGCCACGTTTTAGTGAGACTGAACAGTGTTTGGTTATACAGGTAGTCCCCGATTTACGAGCGCTCTGATCTGCGAGGTTCCAGACTTACGAGCTGCACATTTTTGGAAAAAACGAAAAAAATACTGAGTTTTCATGTGTTTTTTCACTTCAGTTAGCAAGTTAAGCATATAAACACACGTTTCCGATCATTTTTATGCACTCAAAAGTAGTTTTTAGATGAAAATAGAGTGTTTTTAGGTGCGCTAGCGAAAACCGTTCCAATTTACGAGCGGATTTCCGGATTTACGAGCGAAATGGCGGCCGTTCCAAATTACGAGATTTCCGGTTTACGAGCGCCTCGCTGTGACGGATCTCGCTCGTAAATCGGGGACTACCTGTAGTTAGAGTAATTTAACCTTACAAACAAAAGACAGAGGAGTTACAAGGAAAAACAAACTCTTGGGAGCAGGGGGGAGGAAGCAGGAAGAATACGAAGGATCAAATATGGTCAGGAGCAATGGAGGGTGTGAATCTGCTAGACACCGGTCAACGAAACAACCTCTGCACAAACAAGACGGCGCATTACAAGCTGCACCAAGGACATGACGAAACAAAGACTTCTGATCGCGTGAGCAGGCGTGGCTCAAGTGCTGGCAGCTCTGTGCAGATCACGTGAAGTGAATCATTTGAGGACATGTCAAGAATGTGAATCGGATTACATCATCGATTTATGCTTTTATATGAAAAGGGATATTTAAGTTACAGGAACGAGCTGCTCGGACACAAATATGCCTCTAAAAATAACCAATTCATCCTTTTCTGTTGTTCCTAAAATCTAGTTTCATTGTTAGGAAGGTGCTTGAACATCATTTCAAGATTTTCATCAAATAATAAAAATCAATCAGAATCAGTTTATGCTCTTACTGCAATAATTAAATCTGTTTGTTACTAATCTCATCTCTGCTGATTGTTTTTTTATTTTTATTAATGAGCAGAGCAAAACAGTGTAACACCAGCATGCCTGCTGACATCTTAGTATTATTTAAACTACAACACTTTCATTGTGTTCATTTACCCTTTTTTTAAGAGCACCAAGTAAAGATTGAGTGCATCTTTACTAGAGGTTGAAATCGGAAAGTTTTCATCTTAACCACCACCGACCAGTGAATTTAAAAAAGATTTGTACCCTGCCTGAAGTGACACTAAAACCCAGAACTGCTCAACCACCACAATGTTTGAGACAACAAACTTTATCCAACAGTTTAGGCAGCAGCACTACACTGAACTACACCAATCTGACGAAGCTAAATTATAAAACAAGCAAAAATTAAAACAAGAAATCCCTAAGGGGATCAAATATGAAAGCAAAAAAAAAAAAACATATACCGTATATACATATATATTCCAACCTTAAGAATAACTTCAAACATTTGATACATGCTTAGAAGTTAAAATAACAGAGGAAGCAGGTTTAATGTCCTTTCACGCTGCACACAAAACTGGAGTCTATTCCTGTATTTCAGCTGCTGTTGATGATTGCTCCAAAGAAACTGTTTGAATTATAGATCTTAGATCCAAAACCAGATCAATATTTTTACTACCGGTACATATTATTAATGTTCGCTGCATCAATTGTAAATCTTTAGGCACGATCATACAATCTGTTTCTGTCGGAGTTCTGAAAGGACTAGAAGGTTTTCTTGAAGTCCTTCTGCCTTCTTTAAAGTAAGTGTGGGGAAGGGGTTAGGAGATTCTGATTGGATTAAAAATGAAAATAATCAAACTTCAGAAGACATGAACATACAGAGAAGGAGCTGATAAATAGAAGCAACTTAAAGCACAAAATTTATCAAAGCATTATTGTTGTTAATGGATTCATGGAACAAATTAGTCTACAAAGACCGACCAATGGGAGACCACACAACTGAAGAGAACGACAGGGTCTGCGGACACTACCCAGCTACCAATCAGCTGATCTTACTCTCTTCCTTTTCCTGCTCCTCTTTCACCTCCTTCAGCACCTCCCACGCTTCCTCCAGCTCCTTCTCTGTGTGAGGCGTGTGGAGCCACTCCCAGAAATGTCTAAAGCTCCCATCATCCTCCTCTGGAGCGGAGTTTTCCGCATCTTTGCACTTTGGGCTGTCGTTACCTAGGCTACTGCGGCGATGGGGCGGCAGCTTCGGGGGCGGAGGCCTTGGGGGGACATTAGAGGCAGCCTTGGCGGGGCTCGACATCTCCGGGAGCGGACAGCGCTTGATGGTACCTCCTCCATTGTCGTCCTCGTGTGACTGACCATCATCTTGTTTAGGTGGCGGCTGATGTTTAGACGGGGTGATGGACTTCGGCTGGAGAAGATTAAAAAAAAAAAAAGACAAACTTAAATACGTTTTAGGGGAGAAAAACATTTAAATCTGAAAGAGTTAATGGGGAAAAAAGTCACTCGATCCTACCTTCGGTGGGAGTGGGGGTGGGTCTTTGGGCCTCTTTATAGTGCTTGATCTACTAAAGAATAATAGGATGAACAACTTTACATAAAAATGTCAAGAAAAGTCTGACCAAAACCTATATACAATTTGTAAACATGTTTTAATTGAGGCTTTGGTTTTACCAGCCTACAAACGACTTTTAAGCATTACGCCTAAAGAACAGCTTCCTATTATCCCATATTTTGGTTTCTACATTTCGACAATTTAGTCTAAAGCTACAGACACTAAAATAGTTTGACATCATTTGTAATAATTTACACGCACCTAAAAGAACACATCATAGTGAGAGCAAACACTTACGTGACAGGTAAAACCAAAATCTGATATTTCATACAGAGACATAAGAAATACTGCCCAGAGAGATGATTGAAAGGACATTTGTAGTTTAAGCAAATCTAAAAAATGAATAAGTGTAAAGGCTCTGAGAATGTTAATCAGATAAATGTATTGAATGTGCTACGTTTTAGCACAAACATATTAAAAGTCCAAGTATGTCAAATTTTTCATCTTCTCTGAACAGCCAATATTATATTTTTCTTAACCAGCATGTGTTTTCTCTGAAAAACTCTAATTAAAAATAAGTTTACCTTTTTTTTTGTTATTATAGAGCCAATAATTATTAGAGGACAAAAATGAGAATGAACAGTGGAATGGGATGGAGTGACCCAAAATGAAAAATGCAGACACCAAAAGGGGAAAAAAAGCAATTTTCACACAAGTTCAGGGAATGAGCTGACGAGTTTGACTTTGCAGTCGATACGGTTTACATGCATGATTACATTTTTTGCTACACATAGAAGAATTGTGCCTCTTTCCAAAGTTATTGGGAGATGATGCAATTAAGTGCAGTGCGGAAAGCTTCCTTTCATCAAATCAAGAATGAGGCTCCATCACTGCTCATGTGATGATCTCAACGCTTCACATATTTTTAAATTATTTACACCAAATGGAAAACAAAATGCAGATTAGCAGATACATGAATATGAAACATCAGCTGTTCCAAGCTCACTTAAGGTAAAAGCCTGAACAGTTCATTAGGAATAGTGTGTCCAAAAGAAAACCAGATCAAATGCTATCCAGACGTGTAGTCTCGTGCACCAACCCTCTACAATAGTTCAGATCTTTAGTACATGTGTGAAAATGACTTTATAAACAGGAAACAAACACATAGGTAACTTACATGTACAGTATGCAGGTACATTCTCAGTAATCCAGGACATGGTAATACAAACAAATTCATTCAAAGGCAAGTGGAATTTTTGTTTTTTTCCTTAAATGTGTACTTCGATTAAACAGGAAGTCCAGCTGCCTTCAAACCAATAACTTAGAAATCAACTTAGATCACAAAAAAGCATAAAATGTGAACTTTACTAATCAAACATTGGCACATACACTACATTGCCAAAAAGTATTTGCTCACCCATCCAAATTATCAAAATCAGGTGTTCCAATCACTTCCATGGCCACAGGTGTATAAAATGAAGCACCTAGGCAAGCAGACTGTTTTTACAATCATTTGTGAAAGAATGAGTCGCTCTCGGGAGCTCAGTGAATTCCAGCGTGGAAAAGATAGGACGCCACCTATGCAACAAATCCAGTCGTGAAATTTCCTCGCTCCTAAATACTGTATTCCACAGTCAACTGTCTGCTGTACTATAAGAAAATGGAAGTGTTTGGGAATGACAGCAACTCGGTCACCATGTGGTAGGCCACGTAAACTGACGGAGCAGGGTCAGCGGATGCTGAAGCGCATAGCGTGAAGAGTTCGCCAACTTTCTGCAGAGTCAATCCCTACAGACCTCCAAACTTCATGTGGTCTTCAGATTAGCTCAAGAACAGAGAGCTTCATGGAATGGGTTTCCATGTTCGAGCAGCTGCATCCAAGCCATACATCACCAAGTGCAATGCAAAGCGTTGAATGCAGTGGTGCAAAGCATTAGTCCCCAACCACCGGTACTGGGTCGTAGGTCAATTTGTACCGGGCCGCACAGAAAAAGAAAAAACGTTTATTTTGAAAAGTCACTGGATTCTCTCCACCACGCCTAGCCTGGCCCTTGCCTTCCTGTACAGCTCCGCTCAATTCTCATTTCCCTTCACTGCACAGTCTGGGACTTCTCCCATAGACAACGATTTCTCCGGCCGATTTTTGACCGGACCAATCAGAGAACAGAAGGGGTGGAGTTTTTGGCCCCTAAACCACGCCCCCACCTGTCCCAGCGCAGCCAGCGAGCATTCGCACGTTCTCATTCAAAGCGATACAAAGCAATGCAGGACTGTTTTATATGTGACACAAATGTATTAAATTCCCCTTCTTAATCCCTTATCTGGAGTTTTCTTTTGTTTTTTTGCCAAAAGTCAAGTGATCGCTCGCTCCCTCCTCCTCCTCTCCCTCCGCTGATGAGGAAACGTCTCAGGTTGTCACTAAACTCTGGTTTTACGTTGCTGCCCGAGTCCCATCAGATTTCCTGGTCTTCTGGTGTGTTGGACCAGCGATCCATGGTTTTATTTTATTTTATTAGAACGTTTTATTAACATTATAAACACAGAATATGCAAAGGCAGCGAGAGAAAATTCAGCAGGAGGCGGAGCTGAAGTCAAGTTCAGAAGACCACGGGGGAGTGCGCAGCCAACGAGCATTCGCATGTTCTCATTCAAAGCGATGCAGGACTGTTTTATATGTGACACAAATGTATTAATTTCCCCTTCTTAATCCCTTATCTGGAGTTTTCTTTTCTTTTTTTTTGCCAAAAGTAAGTGATCATCGCTCCCTCCTCCTCCTCCTCTCCCTCCGCTGAGTGAAATGAACAAGGAAATGACTGAGGTTGTCACGAGAGAATTAAACTCGGGTTTTACGTTGCTGCCCGAGTCCCATCAGATTTCCTGGTCTTCTGGTGTGTTGGACCAGCGATCCATGGTTTTATTTTATTTTATTAGAACGTTTTATTAACATATAAACACAGAATATGCAAAGGCAGCGAGAGAAAATTCAGCAGGAGGCGGAGCTGAAGTCAAGTTCAGCAGACCACGGGGGAGCAGCCATCAGCAGAGGCCACGCCTCCAGCAAGAATCGTTTCTCAATGGAGAAAGTCCAGACCCTAGTCCGAAGCGAAGTGAAGGACAAGGGTCTGGTTTTAACCAGGCTACACCACGCCAGTCAGTGACTCACTCTTGACGCAGGTCAACATACACAAGCGTTAAAGACCGTGTAAAGTGAAATTAAATGTGTGTTTTGAGTTTGTCACACGGCATAAATATGTGTTATTAATCACCCATATAAATCTGACTGATTAAAAACATTGTTTTCCTTATAAAATTAAGTCTCAAAAATAATGAAAAATCATAATTGTGCCCTGGTCTGAAACGCTGGGGGCGTGTCAGCGCGTGGGCGTGGTTTCAGCGCAGTACTGCCCCCGTGTCCTGCCCCCTGAAGATGTTCGCGAAGGCTGGCAGCCTAATTGGAGTTCTCCAGCCCTACTCATTTGAACCTCCAGATAAAAATATAGGAAACCAAAGAGGTCAGTGAAAAGCAATTGTCAGCAAAATATTCGTCAAACTTTTTATTTTCTTAGAATGTGAGCACACAATGTGAAATCACACAGATACATAACAGCAGCTGTGCGCGGGGGACGTGAGGTCCACTCTCAGTGGCTGCGCGCGGGGACGGTGTGTCCACTCTGTGTGTCAGTGGCTGTGCGCGGGGGACGTGTGTCCACTCTGTGTGTCAGTGGCTGTGCGCGGGGGACGGTGTGTCCACTCTGTGTGTCAGTGGCTGCGCGCGGGGGATGTGAGGTCCACTCTGTGTGTCCGCGGCTGACAGCAGCAGAGATCAAGTAAATAAAATAAATTAAATAAAGTCACCAAGCGGGTGCCCTGACCATTGCGACATCCAGGGAAGATGCAGGAACGAGGCATAATTGATTAGCTAGCTAACAATGAACAAAATATCTATGCTATTGCTATCTGATGCTATCTGCGATTCGCGAGTGAATGGCTCCACCGATGCGAAGAACAAATTTATACGGCTGGAGCTGCAGGGGGTGGGGCTTTAGACCGCGTGACGAAACGCGGTCACATTTAAACCACGCCTAAAAAATCCTGAAGCAGACATATCTTTAAACAAAGTTTGATCTATAACTCCAAAATTAATTGAGCTACAATTTTGAGACTTTTTACTCATTTACAAGATTACAATTATGACATTTATAATGTTTATTGAAGAAAATATTGAAATTCACTTTACACGGTCTTTAAGTTTCAGTTTCTGTTAGACACATGCGCAGATTGGTTCTACATTGCCCATTTGGGTGGAGTCATTTAGCTGCGTGGTCCGGAGCAGACAGGAGACGTGCGGCCGTGTCTGCACATTTGAAGGATTACACTGCATTTTCTTCAACCCGCCTGACAAAGAGTGACTGTAAAACTATGAACTAAATAAAACTATAATTTTAAGCAAAGCTTCCTAATATCACATCAGAGCATGTTTTGTCTTGAACTTTTTTGAATTCACATCAGAACTGTTCCTTCACATTTCTGCTTCTGCTCTTTAAAGAAATCTCCACCCCTAAAAGTTCAAGTGGGCGGTTTTATTAAAAAACAAATAAAATTAAAGTTTTGCACTATGCATAAGTTCCTGTGCTTTTGTGTACAATCTGATGTGTGAATCACTGCGGAGCAGGAAGGATGACGAGGCACAACTGACCCCAGTGTGGGATATACTAATTAAATCAGAAATGATCCTGACAATTAATAATAATAATAATAATAATAATGAATTCCATTTATAATGCACTTTTCATTAATAAAAATCTCAAAGTGCTAATACACTTATAAATCACAAAGTGATTAAAAGTAAATTTGAAATAGAGGTGCTGGTCATACAATTTGAATACCGGTATTGTGAAAAAGTTGATTTCAGTAATTCCATTCAAAAAGTGAAACTTGTATATTCATTTGTTTCAATAATGTTTACATCTTTTTTTACATGTTAATCTACTGTACGGTAATAAACCTTTGTAAAATACACCAGAATGCAGGAAATGGCATCCATTTTATTCAAAATTCTCTGAGATAGGACCTTCTGACCCCCCCGCTCTGTGAAAATATAGTCTGACTGACATTAAACCGGTCCGTGGTGCAAAAAAGGTTGGGGACCACTGGTGTAAAGCATGCTGCCACTGGACTCTAGAGCAGTGGAGGTGCGTTCTCTAGAGTGACGACTCGTGCTTCTCCATCTGGCAATGTGATGGACGAGTCTGGGTTTGGTGATTGCCAGGAGAACGGTACTTGTCTGACTGCATTGTGCCAAGTGTAAAGTATGTTGGAGGGGGGATTAAGGTGTGGGGTTGTCTTTCAGGAGCTGGGCTTGGCCCCTTAGTTCCAGTGAAAGGAACTCTGACTGTTTCAGCATACCAAGGTATTTTGGACAATTCCATGCTCCCAACGTTGTGGGAACAGTTTGCGCTGGCCCCTTCCTCTTCCAACATGACTGTGCATCAGTGTACAAAGCAAGGTCCATAAAGACATGGATGGCAGAGTCTGGTATGGATAAACTTGACTGGCCTGCACAGAGTTCTCCTGACCTCAACCTGATTAAACACCTTTGGGATGAATTAGAGCAGAGACTGAGAGCCAGGCTTTCTCGTCCAACATCAGTATGTGACCTCACAAATGCGCTTCTGGAAGAATGGTCAAAAATCCCCACAAACACACTCCTAATCCTTGTGGACAGCCTTCCCAGAAGAGTTGAAGCTGTTCTAGCTGCAAAGGGTGGACCAGCGTCATATTGAACCCTATGGATTAGGAATGGGATGTCACTTGAGTTCATTATGTGAGTCAAGGCAGGTGAGCAAATACTTTTTGCAATGTAGTGTATTCTAACTAACAAAGGTAAAAGTTTTAAATGCGAGTGGTAAGAAGACACCAAAATGTAAATTGTTAACTTTATCAATAACAACTAATCTGTTGCTGATAACTTTTACACAATTACAGTGAATACAGGTCCAAGTGTGGGTGGTAAGAAGACACCTGCAGGTGTAAAAACGCTCAAGTTGGGAAGAAAAAAAGGAAAGAGCAAGATTTGCAGAACACCATTTACTGATCCAATCCATATGAGTTAAACATTCAGGATGGAAAACGTTTGTCACCCACCTTTAGGAGAAAGTTTGTTACTGGTTCAAGATTTAGCAGGAATGCAAAAAGCTGTGTGTGTACGTCACATCATCTGAAATGTCATGGTCTCCCAAACACAATGTTAGTCCTTGCAACGTTAGCTTGTTTTTAGTATGTTAACAGCTGGAAACAGTTTGGCTTTCTTTTTTCCATCAAAACACTGCATGCTCTGCAACAACAAGCTCATGTCTATTGGATCCAACAAAATAAAAGCACATAATCCCTGACTGACTGTGGAAGGGAGAAAATATGTCGTCAAGAAACCATTTGGCCAAACATCGAAATGTGGGTTTTAAACAATAGGCAAAGAGGCTGGATGCCAGACCTATGTTTTTTCTTCCTTTTTTAACGGTAGAGAAATGACAAGACGGCACACAAACAGCAAGAAAGCACACAGATGGCAATGAAAGAAGAAAACAGAGATGTAATAGCAAGGAAAATGACAGTATCACAAGAACCACATATAAAAACAATGAAACTAATCTTATCATATAGAGTGAAACTTTAAGACTACTACATGCGAGAGTTAGTACTGTAGCGCACATCTTACTAAAATGGCCTTTCTCAGATCTAAAGCCAGTTCATATTTTTTCAACACCATCATTTCTTTATATTGCCATGTATGACAATTTATAGACACAAAGTGTATAGAGTATACATGGCCTCTTTGTGAGTTTGTAGCTTGAGGATGTTAGTAGGCTGACTCTCAGTCATCCAGGTCATGGCAAATCTACCCCAAAAGGCAAGATGCTAATAGCTTTGAAACGTCACACCAAGCAGCAGGAACAGTGTGGAAAACATACAATGTGTGAACACACACACAAGCACAGGTGGCAAATGTGGCGTGATGGTTGGTGTGCTGCACGGAGATGCGTGGATGAAACTGTGGCAAATACAGAAAGCCTGCCTCCATGTTTGCTCTTCATCCTCATTGTTTTCTCTTAGAGGGCCACATGAGGAAAAAGAAAAATAGATGTGGAGACATGGAAGTAGAAGCATCCCGCTTCTGAGTCTGAAAGGGAACTTACTGAGTGTGAGTTTCATCATCATCTGCACCATCATCATCCTCATCATCATCCCCTAAGTGTGCCACATGGCCCCTGGGAGAGGAGGGGAAAGACAGGAGGAGTGGGACAGAAAGGAAAAGTGGAGTCGAGAATTTTCCAGTGGGAAGTAGAAACAAGGACGAGAGGAGCAAGCAAAGATGATGGGAGGCAACAACAAGAGGAGGATAGAGGAAAAGGGAGGATGGGGAGGGAGAGCTGAGTAAAGCTCGGTTCACAAACTACCTGACATCTAAACCCAAGGCAGATTGGAACAGGCTGAATACAGTAGATTGTAGTTCTATTACAATTTATACTCCACAAGCGCAAGAAATATTGACCTTTTGATTGCAAAGAGAACCAGATCTTCTTTTTAAACTACTTACCGTATATAACAAACATACAGTATACTGAACTTAACTATCACATATGTTCTGAGACTCTCAAACGTAGAAGCTGTTTGTGTTGGTCGATAGCAGTGACTAAAACTTCTAATGATCAAGTTGTTTTTACGAATGTTTATAAAAAATAACACCAACAATTCTGTGGCTTTTGAGTGCAGCTAAAAAGTGTTTATTCAGCACCATGTCCCATACTGTAAACCTTCAGCAGACGTGGCTATTTATCAAAATTATTTTTGATCACTACTGATGGAAACAATAAGTGGACATGATATTCTTTTAAAGTAAGTGCTGCACACTGTCGAATAAAAATTTAATAGAATAATTATTTTAAAGGTACTGTATTGTGACATGATGTTGGAACTATGCATAAAGTGGCACAACATATATATGTTGTGTATCATTCAACTATGTTGTCTACTATGTCAACTATGTCTTTGATTTTATACGTCTACCTTATACAGTAATGTTTTGCTAGTTTTTTGATACTTTGTTAAAAAAAAAAAAAAAAAAACTTTCTTTTGTTTTTTTCTCTCTTTTGTTTTCTATTGTTTATTGTTTGTTTGTTTATTGTTTAAGGAAATTCTACCACTGCTGTTCATTGTTCTTTAGTTTTAGCAGGTCGCTTTCGTAAATGAGCCCATGAGGTTCAAAAGATTTACCTGACTAAATAAAGGTTGAATGAATGAATGAATGTTCGTTTTTACAAGCAAAATGATAAATCAATGAAAATTTGTTTCAAAGTGATTTAAACTTGGCGCTGTTTTTTGTCACGGGAAATCCGGGTACTTCCGCATGCGACGTCCTGTGACATAGGGACATGTAGCTCAGTCTGCAGGCTGCTATTACTGTAGAACGCAGTTTCATTGTCTTCAAGATCGCATTTTTTTGTGTGTAAAACTTGAAAAATGCCATACGTTGTGTCGCATTCGGGTGTTCTAATATCGCCAGTGAACAAGTGAGCCTTTTCACTTTCCCAAAAGATGAAATACTTCATCAAGAATGGACAATGGAGGAGTCCCCCTTGCTATCTGAACGGTAAGGCTCAAATAAATACGTCTGCAGACCTACATTATAACCAGCTGTTTCTTGTTCATCACTTGAACTAACTGCGGCTTCCCAAACTGAAGACAAATCGCTCAAATCTTCACTTAAATTGTTTAATTCCTCGGTTTCTATATTCTCTGCCATTGTTACAGTATTTACAATGTGCGTTCAATACATTGCGTCATAAAAATGAGTCGGTCTTTGACCCCTCCTTTCTCCACCCGCACTGCAGTTACGTCACTAAAACTATTTTATTAAAAAATACTTTTATATATTACCGGTAATTATTCGAAGCATCTGTGTACAAAAAAAAAAATCATAGCTGAGTAGCTCCTTTTTATAAAGATGTATATGTTTTAGCATCATGTCACAATACCTTTAAGAAGTAATTTTCAGAAGCTGTGGTCCACCTCTGGTTGTATGATAGGTAATACTGTACGTCTTTAGGTTATTGTAGCTTATAGGCTTTTCCCCTTGGGGAGCAGGCACCAGACATTACTAAGGTTTGTTGTATCATTGTAGTCCTCAAACTGCTGAGAATACCATAGAACTGCTGATGGTGGAAATACAAATTTATATTTTTTAGAGTGAGCACCTGTATTTTAAAACCTATTTAAATATGGCACTCTTGATGTAAACACTGTGATGATTTATTCCCAACAGTAAAACTCTGGTTCCAAAAGGACAGCCTGTTTTCAAATAGATATTTTATTAGCACCAAAAGCCTGTGTTTAACCAGTTCACACATAAAACGGCAGGCAAAACAGACCTAGAGCCATTTCCGTGATTTCTGTCGACAGAGGATGGGGGTGGAGATGGCTCAGTGTGAGGGAAGTGGAGCACTACCTCTGGAAGTCTGTATTGCACGCTGCTAGCTTAACACTATGCTAGTGCTGGCAGTTGTCAACCCGGGGGGAAGTTGGGGTAGTTCAGTTTGGTAGGCAGGGTGCTCGGTTCTGTTGGCAGGGTGGGGCGTCCTGCTTGTATAATGGTAAGGGAAACACTGCAGTAGTTTAACATGCCCCATATGCTAATGAGAGGTCTTTGTTCTAGAGCCCAACCGATATACTGGTTCGGCCGATATTTTGGGCCTATCCACCTTATTCCTGAGGGTGTCACTGTAAAAGCGATTATGTGTCTTACTTCCGTTTGACCCCGGAAGTAGAATTTCTGCATTGGCTCCTCGTTGTTTACTTGTTAATCTGTGCGCGTCGTTGAAGTTATGTTTTCTGTTATTTCGAGCTAATATTGTAACGAAGATGTCACGAAGATGTCCTTGCGGAGCTCGGGTACCTGTTGCGCTGTTCGTGGCTGTACGAATAATCAGACGAAGCTGAATTTGTAGCTGCAACTAGTGTGTGTTGAACATGCTCCGAAAACGTCCCAAAGCAAAAAAACGCCCCGTCACCTAGCAACCCCTGGTGATGCTCCACCCACTTCAGTATAAAAGAGGTGACGGTTGTTTTTCCTTATTTCATGTCAGCACAATGGCTAAAAATGTCACAGAGTCTAGCCAGCTAACGTGAGCGTTGCGAAGATTCTCTAACCCTCCTGGCCCAGATAATGGCATAGTTTTCAGATGGGAGTCTTGAATGAACAGCGATGCAGCATGTTGCAGAGTGTGTGTGTGTGTTGGTTTATGTGTCATAGCAGGCCAGACTATGTACCGCTAAACCACATTAACAAACCTGTGTGTGTGTGTGTGTGTGTGCGCGCTGATCGAGGGAGACAGCCCCGCTGTGTGTGTGTGTCCGTTGCGAGTGACATCCGCTCCCTCCAGCGCGCGTGCACAGGGGGAGGGAGGGAGACGTCAGGGGAGTTGTACATTTATTACAGAGGAAAAATTAAAAATGACACGACAACTTGTACACGTCTGATCTGTCCCACAATAAATACGTCGCGGTCCAGTTCAGCTCAGCTATACAGGGCTCTGGGTGGCAGTAACGCGAGTTCAGACATCCTCGTCTGCCTTTGGAGGGCGGAGTTAATGTAAACAGATCTTT
Source organism: Garcialebias charrua (assembly GCA_038048925.1). Classification (NCBI taxonomy): domain Eukaryota; kingdom Metazoa; phylum Chordata; class Actinopteri; order Cyprinodontiformes; family Rivulidae; genus Garcialebias; species Garcialebias charrua. The sequence continues at coordinate 56,039 of JBBPBX010003187.1, read as the reverse complement.
GAAGGGCGTGGCCACGAGATCTCATTATCATAAACCAGTCGTTCAAAACGAAAGTTAAAAATGGCAGAATTAAAAAGGGTATAATTGATTATCTAATAATTATTTTGTGTAGTAAATTGAATGAACATTGTCTGGTAACCCCACAGACATACCATAACAATTTTAAAAACCTATCTGTGGTCTCCTTTAATAACTATATAAGCAGTCAAAGCTTAATTAAAAATGGAGGGGGGGTGTTTCGGGTTCGGACCTGTAATTACTGTTAATTCATCGAGTCGGTTCGGAAATTATGGCTACGGGCTGGGGCCAGGTCAGATTTTTTTGGGCCTGAATGCAACTCTAGCATATTTTACTGAACAGAGCATGGTAAGTTTATTTGTAACTGATTTGTAAAATAAAAATAAAAATCAACAACAATGAATTATCTTCAATCCTCCAACCCACTCGTCATTAGCTACATGCATCTCAAGTAAACAAGCTCATGTTTAGATAACCTAGGATAGATTATTGCCTTCTAAAACGTTACCCAGAACAATAAATCTAACACAGAGGTAAATTATATCATAAACCGTGTTTCCATCTATTTTCAATTCAAATTTTGAGCGAATTTTTCAAATTTTGCAAAAATGTAAATAAAAATTAATGCGAATCAGAAGTGTTTCCATCAACTGGCTTGAAGCGCATCCACCAGGCCACGCAAAGCACCATTACGTCAGACGTCAGTGCCATTACGTCTGATGTCACGCATGTCTACAGTAAACAGGAAGTAGCGGTTGAAAACAGGACCCGACCACACATCTCGGCAAAATGGAGAGAATATTTCAGGTATGTGTTGCTATCGGGCAAGTTGTATTTATTCTGTCATGCCAACTAGTTTTAGCGATGTTACAACGGAAACAGCTGATCAGTCACATGACGTGAATGTTCGCTACGTCAGAACTGAGTCGGCAAATCTGTTTCCATCTCTCGTTTTGCGCATCGGCTCTGAATCGAAAAACCCAAAAACCACCTCAAGCGATCGTATCAACTTTTTTGAGAATTAGAGGAAGTTAATTCGAATCGTGCCGTTTCCATTCAGCTTTTCTGATACAATACTTCAAAATGCGCATCAAGAAACCTTGATGGAAACATGGCTAGTGTTACTAATGTTATCTTTGTCGTCCTCAATGAAATGCAAATCTTTACTTCTCTGCAAAGAAAAAAAAACACTGCTGTGGTCAACAGTAATTAGGCCTTCACCATATGTGACTGACTGTTAACAATGAACAGGAAGGGCATTTCTTTGTTTAATTTATATTTTGTAAAACATTAGATAGCAGGCTCAAGACTCTGGAACAAGTTACCTCTGCTTGTCGGGCAGGCCCCCTCCCTCACGGTTTTCAAATCACATTTAAAAGCTTACTACTATTCTGCAGCTTTCAACACCAGATGATCTGTGTTTTGAACCTGTGTGCTTCACACAGGTTAGTCGTTATATTTATTATCTGCGACGTTTTTATATCTATACTGTATTCTGATTTAACTTCATTTTGTATGTTGCTTTATGTGTTGCCTGTTTTTCTGTTTGTACAGCACTTTGGTTGGCCTTGTCGCTGTTTTAAGTGCTCTATAAATAAAATGGTATGGTATGGTAATTTTATGGTAAAGAGTGGAGGATAGAAAATGTGAACGCACAAAAGGAATATTGTTTTTATAACTAGTGTACCAGTTGTAAACCTAGTGTGAGACAAGGTGTAGCATGGATCTACCGGTAATTTGCTTAGCTTCATGGTTGCTAACAGCAGCGCTAAATAAACAAGTCCCACTCTACTCGCCCCTCCAAAGCTCAGATATATCAGTTATTGGCATTAGCATGCCCCTCCTAATATCGATATCAACAATAGCCAATATTTCCACGTTGGTCAGGCTCTACTTTGTTCCACCTCAGATACTTGCCATTACGCTTTCACCTTTAATCTTTCATATTGACAAAACAGATTTTTCCCAATGTTGACATAAATAAAACAACAGTGTTATGTAATCTGAGGCGTGCAGCTTGTCTAATTTGTCATAAAACAACAAACAAAAAAACCCAAACTAAAAACAGTTGTAAAAGTTGTTCGAAAGCACAAACCAATGAGTGCTAACTTATGCATTAATCATTGAACTGTATTCACAAATGCTAATTTTATTTTAGGAATAAACAGCATAAAACTAATCTTAAAATGAGTCATAGTTTTTAACAATAGGCTCAAGCCATAGTCGTCGATGCAAGCAGACCTAGACCAGCAATCAGTCTTTCTGGCAAATGTCAGTTCTTTGAAACATCTGACAAAACGAGAAACCAACAAGAAAACCAGATAACTGAAAATAAACATACTTTTTAAGAGGATTTCCAGACAGAAAACCTTTTAATAGTACTTTTAATAAAATTACTGGGCTCCAACAGATAAAAAACGAGTCAGAAAAATTTATTTGTGTAGATCCTCAGTCATTCAGGTCATAAAAAGAGAGCTCTCATTATGAAACGTTTTGTATTTGGTCAGCACAACAAAGCCATACATTTTATACAAGGTGGATTGGGGGAGGGCTGATTTTGGCAACTGGCAACAAGACAATAGTTGGTTACGTATTGTAACCCCAGATTATATGAATATAAGCGAAGCCATTTAGGCCTATCGCTAGTGGGTAATATCCCTTGTCGCTGCGCGCGCACTGAAAACTTTAATCCATGCCCACCTGCTGTGGGTGGGCCTCACAGGTCATATAAAATACGGCGAGACCGGTTAAACGGTTCCCAAAATAGCTTTCATTCAGCCATTCAGGAACCAGTGAGGCCCTGGGCCTAAAGGGCTGCGCTTATATTCATAGAATCTGGGGTTACAATACGTAACCAACGTTCTATTTCATATAAGCTCCGCCCTTTAGGCCAATCGCTAGTGGGTTAAAGACGGAACAGGATGTAGTCTATGCCTCACTGGGTCCATTCAGACACCAAAACGAAGCAACTGCTCACATAAACACATTTATCACTCAGCCCTCTGTGTGCGTATTTACGTACTCCATGCGTAATAACGCACCAGAGAATGATGTCTGGTGGAGGAAGGGCTGAGATAACAGACCTGCAGACCTGCAGTTGCGGGCTGAAACAGACACAAACCTGCGCTGAATAAAAACAGTGAACAATGCAGGTATATGCTTCATCACGCAGTCTTTTGTGTGTGTGATTGTGCAAACCATGCGTAACAGCACTATAGAGAACCATGAATAAACTCTGAAGAGAGGGAAAAGAACTGAGAGAACAAATCTGCTACCAAGGACAAAACAGTAAGCAGAGCAGGTCGGAAAACCGCCTCACTCAGCCGTCTGTATGCGTAATTACGCAGTCCATGCGCAACAGCGCACCAGAGAATATGAATGAACTCTGGTGAAGGGCCAGAGGCTGAGAGAACAGATCAGTAACTCCAACAGTCGTGAAATGTGATTGATAATAATAAAAAAAATAATCTCACACTGTTCTGCCTGCAGACAAATGTGAGCTCAGGTTAAAACTCCATGAAACTTTAAATAATCATTCTGACAGAACTCTGAGAACAGAATAGGTCATGGAAAACGTGGAAGCATCATGTAAATAAAAGCGAATAAATGAGCACAGTGATGACCACGCTGCCGCCGTATAAATGTCCTCCACGGACATCCATGCAGGGCCATGGAAGACGAGATACTCCTCATGGAATGGGCACAAAGATTATCTGGAGGTTCCATTCC
>JBBPBX010003187.1:30988-46403 GCA_038048925.1 Garcialebias charrua | reverse complement strand
TGCTAACAGCTGATGAGCGCTTTCTGTAGCTTTTCATGCAAAAACAACGCCACAAGGAATCGTTTTCTTCCTGATCGTGGTTTTAAATAAATAAATAAAGACATTACTCACCACTTCTTGCAGCAATGTTGCCTGAAAAACTTTCCCGGTGACATCTGTTAGCTGCCGCCATCATGCACTCCAAGAGGGAGAGCAGAGGGGCTACAGTTAGCATCGCTTTAGCAGGCCTTATAATTGTGCTAACAGCCAATGTGCAGTTTCTGTAGCTTTTCATGCAAAAACAATGCCACAAGGAACCGTTTTCTTCCTGGTCGTGGTTTTAAATAAATAAATAAAGACATCACTCAACACTTCTTGCAGCTATGTTGCCTGAAAAAGCTTTCCCGTTGACATCTGTTAGCCGCCACCATCATGCACTCCAGGAGCATGGGCGTAGCCAGGATTTTATGAGGGGCGGTTCGTTTAAAGGAAAAGTGGACCTGGAAAAAGCAACACGCCCCGGTGGTTCACTGGAAGCGCGTCGGGTTTCCAATCCAAACTTTATCTCGACTCGGGTTCAATCCTCACTTGGTTGAACTTATTTTACGTTTGTCTTTTATTGGATTAAAAAAAGGAGTTTGTGTTATGCCTGTGGTTAACACAAACTCCTTTTTTTTATCCAATAAAAGACAAACGTAAAATAAGTTCAACCAAGTGAGGATCGAACCCGAGTCGAGATAAAGTTTGGAGTGTCAACCCGATGCGCTTCCAGTGAACCACCGAGGCGTGTTAACCGGTTTGACATTAGAGGTTTCGCCATACCTTCTCTTTCCACCTCTCTTAACACAGAACTTGTTTTGTGCGGGAGTTGTAGGCAGGACTTCATAGGCAAAGTGGGCGGTTCATTCGAACCCCGCGAACCCCCTCTGGCTACGCGCATGAGGAGGGAGAGCAGAGGGGCTACTGTTAGCATCGCCTTTTCCGACGGAATCATTCGATTCGCTTTGCGGTTCTGACGAGAACAAAAGGCGATGTCGTCGTTCAGCGAGTAGTTTTCCGCCACGGAGAAAAAAACCTCCTCGACATTAGCCTGTAGCTTGTTAGCCTGAAAGGGCTGCTTGTCTGTCTCTCTTCTGGAAGAAGGAGCTCACATGGGCGGCAACGGGAGGTGGGGCGGGTGGTGTCGGAGCTGATAAGGAGCCAAGATGGTGTAGTGGCAGGGCTTCCGACTTGGGACCCGAAGGACGCGGGTTCGCGCCCCGGCCACTACATACCTTGGGGTGTCTATGAGTGCACACCTAATTCTCCAGCTCCCCGGGTGCTTTCTATGGCTGCTCACTGCACCACCTGGTGGTGGTTGGGTTAAATGCAGAGATGAATTTCGTCTGTGTATGGGAAACGTACACAGATGACAAAAAAGGACATTATTATTATTAGACTTGTCTTCTTCTTTAAACAGTGCTCGCTGGATTAAGAGAAATGGGGAGCCGATTTTCCCGCGTCACCGTATTTTATACGGGCGGGGTGGGCCCATAGCAGGTGGGCGTGGACTAAAGTTTTTCAGTACGCGCTGACGCACAGGGGGAATACCCAATAGCGATTGGCCTAAAGGGCGTAGCTTATACGAAATAGAACTAATCAGTGCTTTATCACTTTCATACATCAATGGGACATGTGGCAGAGGTAATGAGGTGTTCCATGTCTTGCCCAGGAACATTTCAGTATGTGACTGCTGGTTGAATCAAACCCCCAACTCTTGATTGGAGGACAACTGTTCTAGCCACTCAGCCACAGCCGCCCCAAAGAAGTAAGATTTTGAATTCTAATCTGAATTTTACAGGGAGCCAATGGAGAGAAGCTAAAACTGGAGAAATATATCTCCTTCTAATGCCAGTTAAGACTCTGGCAGCAGTATTTTGGATTTACTGAATACTTTTTAGTATTTGGACACCCAGATAATAAACATTTGCAATAGTCCAGTCTAGATGTAACAAATGCATGGAATTGTTTTTCTGCATCATGTTTCTAACTTTAGTGGTATTACTCAGGTGGCAGAAAGTGGTCCTGGTAACTTTTTTTAATGTGGGGATTAAGAGACATATCTTGATCAAAAATAACACTAAAGTTTTTAGCTTTAGAACCGGAGGCTAAACTATGCCATTCAGAGGAAGTTAAAGATGCTCAGATCCAAAAACCACAACCTCTCTCTTGTCTGAGTTTAAAATTAAGGGTTATCTAGGTTTTTATGTCTTTGAGACGTGCTTGTAATTTAAGTACTGTAACTAATTGGATTCATTGGTTTTCATGGTTAAATATAACTGAGTATCATCAGCATAACAATGACAATTTACCCCATGCTGTTTAATAACTTTACCTAATGGAAGCACAAACCCAGTAAAAAGTAAAGAGTATTGGTCCAAGCACTGAACCCAGAGGAACTCCATGACTGACTTTGGTGTATGAAGATTCATTACAGTATTCACATATGAAACATGAATTAATCAAATAAATATGAGTCAAAACATTTTATTTAAAGACTTTTTTTTTCATATTTAAGTTTTTTCTTGTGCTGAGAATTTGGGATTTTCTTGTTTTAAAGTAGTATTCAATTTAATCTTTTTTTTTTCAATTAGCAACAGGTAAATTTTTATTTAAACTTATAACAATAGTGAGGCAATCTTTCTAACGTGATGTTGTTCCCCACTGTGAAACTAAGACAGCCTCCCTCAAAATGAGGTTACAATGTTTCCTGTTTATAACTGAAAAAAAAGGCAACTTTCAAAGCACCCTGAAAGCAGTGAGGCATCGAAGGAAGGGTAAAAATAGACTACAGTGTAGAGCACTTTACCCATGGAGCACAATTAGGCTTCATACAGCCTGAGAACATTTGTATCAGACAGAAGACCTGCTCAGTTCGACACGACTGGAAAATGTCTGGTAAGATCAGAGCATCTTTAAAAACTTTCACTCCAGATAAATATATTTCTAGACACTTTTTTTATATCTATCTTCTAGAAGTCAATATTAGAAAAATTGTTGTCTTTTGTAAGAACAATAGTCAGATTAGTTCTACAACACAGGCCAAAAAAATTAAAAAATTCTAAGGGAATGGCAACAGTTGTAAGTTTATGCCAGCCTATCAAGAAAGTTGGCAACGAGTTCATTCAGAGCCAAAACATGCTCGGTTTTAATTGTCTTACATTTTAGTGTGCGTTTGTTTTTATTTAGTGTAACACAGAGAAATGATATAATGATAAATTTACAATGAATTATTACAATAAAAGTGAAAACGTGTCTGCACACTTGGCTGTGTTAAAAATGTACCTTTACTTACGTACTTTGCTTCTTTTGACACCTGTAAAATCTTAAACTACATAAATATCTAGATTATCTGAAAACCCTGGAACTGGAATTGTTGTGAAGAGCTTTTGTCACCTGTTGAATTAAAAAATGTCATATGTTTTCTTTGGGGTTTTTTTATGCACACAGGAAAAAATCAACAATGTGATTAATTAAATATTTTTTTACAATGAACCTATATTGTATTTTTAAGTGGTTTTATAGTTATTACATTGTTACATTTCAGACGTTATAGCTCTGGGACTGGTATCTTTGGCCTTGTTCATCTCTGTGTGTCTCAACGTCATTTTGTGCATTAGACAACAAGGCACATGGAGTAGAGGTAAAACAAATTAACAAGTCTATCTTGTCCACCTATGATTGTGCTTTTTATGTAAGCTCTTTAATAAGAAGGTGCATTTTTTGTTCACACAGTCACACAAATGTGCTGCCATGAAGACAATTTGGAAGGAAACACGTATGTTTTTTTTATTATTATTATGCATGCATTTCAGCAAAAATACTGCTCAGTACTAACTTCTAGTCACTAATAACAGATTTTCATGTCATTATTTGACTTTTATCTATAAATGACGCTATACAAAATTGATCAAATGTTTTTTTCTTTCTTGTTGCAGTCAATCAGAGGTAGAGAGGCAACATGTTTTTGACATCAATCACCGAGAGGGGCAAGAAAGTCCCCACAGTCATCACGAGCTTCGGGAAAATCCAATCTATGGCAACATCAGCACAGACCAATGTGGTGAGACACACATGCTCTCTGTTTGTCTCTAATTTGAATTAAGTAAAGGGAAATATATGAATGTGTTTACTGTGGCATGACAGCCCTGAAGAAAAAAACATAATAAAAGGCACCTTTTTTTTTCTGTATTTGCTCAAAGTTGTACTGTTTTCCCCCCGAAAAAAATCAAATATGACAAGGAATATTTATGACCATGAGTAAAAAAAATCTGGACTCACACGGAGCAATCAGAAAAAAGTTAAAAATACATGCATTTCTATAAACTTCATTAATTCTCTTTGAGTTTATTGGCTTCCCTCTTGTTTTGGATTTGACCTCACATGCAGACACTTTAGAACAAACAGATGTGTTTTCCTGCAGAGTCCACCGAGGGCTGCTATGAGATGATGTCCTTGCATCGCACCAGAGTCTGCATGAAGGTAACAGTGACAAACTTATCAATGTTGAGCAGCTTTGATCAAATCAACAGTTAGTTAATAATTAGTTTGTTAATACTTAAAATATTAGTGGTTTAAAAAAAGTTCATACATCAAAAGTCACTGGTTTCTATTGTCTCAGGGATGTTGAATTTGATTGCACAACAGTGTTTTGTTATAATGGTTGACATTTAAAGTGATCATTTTGGCAAGCAGCGTCAGCACATGGCAAAAAAATTTTAAAATACAAATTACTCTGCATCAGTGTTCACATTTTTATAAATGTGATGTAAAATAACTGATTTACCGGTACTGTACATCTTTTTTTGTTGCTCAACCCTGGGTAATTTGCATAAAATTTGTGAAAATGATTCTTTGACGTATAAGACTGTTAAAGGGGACACCAAGCAGCTTGTCAAGGAGTTATCAATGTTTTTTAATTGTTTTATGTTGCAATGAAGTAGAATGTATTTAAAAAACATTTTGCAGTCTGTCGCCTCATTAAGTGTAAAACTGACACTAAAGAGTGACTCAAAATGTCTTTATTTAAATATGTGCATTTAAACTCTTTTAGTTTAGTAAATTTTTATACGTGATGTTGCAAAGCTGCACAAACGCCTTTCCATAACATGATGCTAAAGCACAAGCTACCCATCAGCAGAAAAATAAATTGGCGCTGTAATTTTAGAGCACTAACTACCTAAACAACTGCAAATAGTGTGTGATATATTTGTTTGTTTTTACTGTTTGTTAATTTAAAATGTATAAATGGCATTTTAAATGCATGTGTTTTTTTAAGTAAAGCTGATCATGCAGTCACATTTAGCAACAGGACTGCTTTCAAAACGGAAGTCAGCAGCCATTTATCGCTCAAAGAGGTTAAAAAACAACCTAGAAACCTATAAGGACTGAGAATAAGATGCTCTAAAAATAAACTCAACAATAAAACAGGTCTGCACTTGGGAAATGATGCTTAGAGTTAAAACATACTTGTTTTAAAATTTTGACTTTTTTTCTTTTTTGTAATTATTAGCCTTTAGAGCCTGACCTGAATTATGCCTCACTGGATCTGAAGCTGGCAAAGAAACGCAAGAAGGAGCACCATCTGCAAGGCCAGGCACAGGCCAAGCGTCAGAATCAGCTGCTGGACACGGTGACACCGTCAGAAAACACTTTCTCTGAGATAGACACAGAAGTAGATGCTCTTCTTCCTCACAGAGACAGCAGCGCCATGGTTTCCCACAGCAGCATCTATCTGAACAGTCAGCAGATAGCCCACGAGGTTAAAGAAATGGAGCGCGAGTGGAGCGTAAGCAATGAAAAAGAGAGGGCAGGCTGGGATGGCTTGCAAGAATGTGAAGAAGTGGGGAGCAGAGAGTGTGACGGAGATCAAGAATGTAAGGAGAGAAAAGATAACGACAGAAATGCTAGCAATGGGAATGTATGTGAGCAGCATTTAGAAGTAAAAGACACTCACGTCATCACAGATCTGGTGGTTGTGACTAAGTAATTTATTAACACGGTTTGCTTGTGTCAAACTGTTTCTAGCAGAATTTAACCCAATAAATGCAAACTGCTATGTTAAAAAATACACGTGACGTGACATAACTTATATTCTGTATTCTTTAAACTGTGCAGAGTTGAGCAATTTCCTCTTCGATGCAAACTTTCTCCTAGAGATTGAGCAAAAGAACCAAGTGTGCCCTTCTATGTCGAGCTAATCAAAGTGCATGGAAAAGAACGTGTGTGACATTTAGAGGTCAAGAGCCACGTGGAACTTTGACAATTTATTGTGAAACTAAGGGAAAGCATCAGTTTCTCACAGGACACAGTGCAACTTTGACTCTTTTGATGTCTTATCATCATTCATCAGCAGATGTCTCACAAAATGACGTGAAGGAGAAAAAAAAGTTTCCACACTGTCTGTTTGAATATTTTAACCTGTTATGTGTTGCCCCACAAAAAGCAGAAATTGTGCGAATAAAAGTATCGAAATTAAATTAAATGCTGTTCTTGAATACTTTTTCCCCCCTCACTCTCTCTCTCAAGCAAGACAGATACTTTTTCTTCCGCCCCCTGCCTCCCTCCTGTGTTTTTTGCTCTCTGTCCTTTGTATCGGGGCTTCTATTTATACATCCTCCGAATCTTAAATTACTGTCATGGATCTGGTCAGCTGGACTTTCAATGCAATTAATGGAGATGTGAAAGGTCACAGATGTTTTTCACTTAATGTCAAATGTATATGAACCATGTGTGGTGTTCGAGTTTTGTCTGGACAAAGTGCTACAGAAGCATGGAGCCTTTCACCTGATAAACTCAAGGCCAGAAGCAAAGAGGTTGCAAGAGTTGTCTGACCTCAAGTCTGACTGATAGCATTATAAAAATACATTTTTTAATGTTCTCTTTGAACAGACTTGGAGACAAAGTGCCATGTAACTATCTTGCCTTGTATTTCAACCCAATTCCATCTTGCAAGATTAAACTGGGATAAGAAAAGTATCTACTCATTTCTGTGTGGCATATTTATTTAATCAGCACAAGGGATAATATTAAATGATCTAACAGCAATTGATAAAACATTTTCAACCACGCGACAGGGTCCTGGAGAGACCTTATGCCCCGCTGAGACGCACGCGGCAGGGTACGTCATGGATCCGTGGGGGGGAATGGAAGTTGATGTTCCTTTCTGCATTGTTTCAGGAGGATGCTGACGATGTACATGTCATTGGACTTAATGATAGCAGTGTTTCGGATTTTTGGCACCGTCGGATAGCTATGTTATCGGCTTTGTTGTTATCAGACTCAGCTGTATTATGAGCTCAACCATAAGATGGAAGCGATTTATGAGCATCGTAGGCCACTTACGTCTTCTGGGACTCGGCAGCATGTTGGGTTTGACCTAGGAGGAAGCTTTAAGCACGAACCAGTAAAAGCCCACAAATCTGGCCATTTGGATACCAAAAGTACCAGCAGAACTCAAGGCTGACAAGAAATAACAGTCAGCCTGCATAAAATAACAACTGTGGCTTATCTGGATTTGACTTCCCCGTTCGGCCTTGAAGACCAACTTATCAAATTTCTCCTGGGATGTGTGTGAACTAAGAAAGCTCTGTCAGTCCCCCGCGCAATCCCCACCCAAGAACTTCTGTGAACGCTTACCAGAGTTTTACCAGCTGACACCAACATCTTATCAGGACTATGGTGCTATCTGGAAGTGCTTCATGGACAAATAGCACCGTCATGTCATCAAATGCATATGTAATGTGTCTATAAATGTGCTTGCTGGTAAGAGTTTTTTGATGTCCTAAATCATGTCTTCTTGAGTCAAGGACAAGTTGTAAGAGATCTTTTTTTGTAACACCACTATCCTCTCCTCATGGTCTTTCTCATTTAAAGAGTAAGGGGCTGTGCTCCTAGAAGCTACAGCCACGTGCACTCTGCCCATCTTTCGGACGACTGTACGGATCTCGCTGTACTTCGGTGCAATGAAGCTTATTCTGATTCTTTGGAGTAAGTTAATCAGCTATGTCGCTGTGTAAAAGTAACACTCTGGGTTTTTGTCATAATAATTGTAACTGTAACTGTAATTGTAACGGTATGTAGTTATTGAAGTTGACACACAAAAATCATAGATTTATTTCTCATCTGAATTTTTTAAATTATATTTATTTATGATTATGAATATGGAGGGGTGGACTGGAAAATTATGAGGCTGCAGCATCAAGTCTTACCTATTACCAGTTCAAATTCTGTAACAAATGGCTCCAAAAATAATTATTTTGGATGTATTTTGATGAAAATATGTTGGCTTCATGCATATTTCAAAGTGTCCAAATGGAGTCCACACAATAGACCTTTTACCAGTTGACGTCATCACGCACAGCTCGCCTGAAACGAGCGTTCTGATTGGACGGCAAAAAGCCCTAACCGGATTCAGGGGCTAAGCAAGGGGTCGATGAGCTTCGTAATGATAGCGAGTTGTAATTTAGAAGCTTGTTTTCTTAAAATAGTGAACAACCGCTGGTCAAAATGCCTGAACATTGTGCCGCGGACACGAGAGGAGGAAACCGCACGCCCATACACATTGTCTTAGACAGGGTTGCTTTTTTGGCTACAGATGAACCGTGCGCGCGGGGCTGCCTGGCCTGCACCTTCACCCAGCCAGGAGCCACTAAGTCCCGGCTACACCTGATCCAGTGCGCCCTGGAGGTCCAGAACCGGCTGGACCCAGCTAGGAGCCACTAAGTCCTGGCTACAGATGAACCGTGCGCGCGGGGCTGCCTGCACCTAAGTCCCGGCTCAAAAAATCATGCATTTACTGGTAGCTTAATGATTTTAGAAGATTCGGTTAACGGTTGGCTTATCAAACGTTTTGACATTCCACTCACCTGCTCTTCAGTGGGGCCGAAGGAAGAATCTCCTTGCATGTCGCAGGTCGAAACAGGCAGAAACCCCACACACGCAGCGGAGACCGAAGAACAACGCGGTCTCGTCGAACTAGCTAGCTGCTGCTAGCTTAGCAGCTGTCCAGTAGCATTCCGCTGCGGGAGATCGTTCTCCGCCCTGTCTGTTTCCCATATCCAAGATGTAATGTAGGAACGTAATCCACGGAGCTTGGATCATTAATGTCCATGCCAGATAAAAAACGCACACACGTTGATGCTTCGTGCCGGGGTGAAATCCTGCCTGTACCGGTCACCGGCCGGCGGTGGTACGGGTTTGCTCCACATCTTCCTTCTTTTAGTCGCTCTACTCGACTTTCCCAGAGGGACGTTGTAAAACGAACAAGTCTCACCTTCTTCTTTTACTCGTTGAAGTTGCCTGGAACAATTATAAACACAATAAAAGTCTTATTTCTCCATCGCGACCGTTGCCAGTAACGACAACGTACCCGTGCTTCCGGAAAATTCTGGAAAAATGCGAGTGCGCATGCGCGATGACGTCAACTGGTAAAAGGTCTATTGGACACCAACTTCATGAAGCTGCAACTCTTGAAGGCTTCAACATGCAGACATCAGTGAGGGCTCTGATGAAAGGTAAGAACTGCAGGAATCATATTCTACATACACATTTACTGTCAGCATTATTAAAACACAGTAAATTATGAAAAAACAGTAAGGAGTTTCACAACAATAAGCATGTAAAAAAAAAAACATGCCCCCTGCCACACACAGCTGAAAACACAACAAAAATACATAATTTCTGAACTTTTTCCTAAACTGTTTACATTGTTAACCTTTCCTGCTCAGTCTTTCATCCGTGGTCAAAAGACACAGGGGAGATCTTCCTCCAGGGCTGAAGTCTCTGCTTCAGGGTTAACTCCCTCACTTGCCTTGCACATAAACCACACGGTGGCTGCAGGTTAATCCTCTTGTTTTTAATAATAATTACAGCCAACAGGTGCACAAACAGACTTTCTTACAGCCGCGTTTTACTTTGCCGTTTACTTTTCTCCACACACACACACCGTCACGTCTTGCTCCTCTCAACACGTGCAGAACATGAGCACGTAGCGCCCTCTTCTGGCCGGCGGACGGCCGACACACATCTCACCCTCCCACACACACACACACCACTCACTGAGCCATTCATCACATGCAGTGGAGGCACTTTCTGCAACACTACCCCCACTCTGGATGGCAATTAAACAATAATTCCAATCCAGTCTCACAATGCATAAAACTGATACACAATCCCTATAGCTAATAAGAGATAACTGTGTCAATCATAATTACATGTAGAGGAGGTATAGCATCAAACCACATGTCCCAGTGATATAATTAGCTCATTTTAAGGTGTGTCAACTTGTGCAAAAAGTAAACTTTACATGCCATAGGGAGGAAAGAAATTACTCAGCGGCATCTATGACGACCAGGCAGGAAACTAACTGAAATCTATCAGGTACAAAAACATACAGAAAAACACGGTCTTTAGATAAACCATTTGCTCTTCAGCCAAATTGACTTAGCAGTTTGAACAACTGAACAGTAATAAAGAAAACAGGCACTTGTGGCTTTGATGAACAGTTTTAGAGAACTTCGCAGGACACCTGAACAGCTGGAACCTTAAACTGAGTCCATTCTACTTGGAACTACCCATGTACCGTACCAGTCCGGTGCTCTGCGCCGACGCCTAGATCGTCGAACTGGTGGGCCCAAAGGAGGTGAATATCCCACCGCACCCCCACCATCCTCATGATTGACATGGGAAGGGGAGGATGGAACAAACACACCCGGATGGGAATCCGCTGCAGTTGAAGTAGGCAGCAGGGAACAACCAACGCCCCTGCTGGTTTCATCAGAGAACAAACCCTGCAGGTCCAGGTCACAGTCCGCCGAGTCCTCCTCCAAGGTTGGTGGTGGAACCTCGGTAGGTTCCCAGTGTTGACTCTGATCCAGGACCCATGTGTTGTCCAGGGGCTCCCGGCTGCGGTAGTGCTTTAGCTGGTCATGGTGGACGACTTTCACCTTGGACCTTGGGTTCTTTTGTATCCGATAAACTAGGTCATCCAGTTGGCCTAGGATGAAGAATGGTCCTTCATATGAGGGAAGGAACTTTTTGACTTTGTTCTTGACATGACGTGTCCCTTTAATGAGATACCACACAGGGTCTCCGACTTTATACTGTGTGTGGCAGCAGTTCTTGTCATACTGTCTCTTTGCACGTGTGACCGAGTCCCCCAGTGCTTCTCTAGCGATTTGGTGAGCCAGCTCCAACCGTTCCCTCATCTGTTGCACATACTCTGGAGCAGTGGGTTGGTTTTCTGGATCAGGAGGCAAACCTGCGACGAGGTCCACTGGTTCACTTACTTCTCGGCCCCACATCATAAAGTTTGGAGAGAAACCTGTAGCACTATGCTTGGTTGCCCTGTATGCCATAACAGCATAAGGAATCATCAGGTCCCAATCCCAATGACAGTGTTCTGCTGTAGTAGCCAGGATCTTTTGGAGGGTGGCGTTGAAACGCTCGACCTGACCGTCCGACTGCGGCCTGAATGGTGTTGTGTGAGTCTTGTCTATCCCAAACAAACTACACATCCCTTGGAACACCTCAGACTCGAAATTGCGTCCCTGGTCACTGTGTAGCGCTTGAGGGATTCCATAGCGGCACACCCACTCACTAGCAACTATACCAGCAACAGTTACAGCTCGCTCATTTGGAATAGGAAATGCTTCAGTCCACTTTGTGAAATAGTCTTGTATCACAAGCACATAGCGGTTTCCACGTTCAGTCTCGTTCAGTGGCCCCATAATATCCAGTGCAATACGCTCCATAGGAGCTCCTACCTGGACTGTTCCCATAGGAGCTTGTGGTGTCTTCTGCGGTCGAGCCCTGGATGCACAGCTGATACAGGTTTTACACCAGAGGGCAACATCCTCCCTCATGTGGTACCAGTAGTATCGGGTCCTTAATCTGTTCAGGGTCCGCTCTACACCAAAATGTCCACCCACTGGCCCTTCGTGCATCTGCCTCAACACGTCAAGTTGTAGTTTACGTGGCAGTACAATTTGTGGGTAGAATTGGGTGTCATCGAGGCAATAGAATCGACGGACTAGAACTCCATCTCTGAAGTAGAGTCGTTTCCATTGAGTCCAGTATGTCTTAGTGGCTGGGCTGCATGGTGAGACAACAGGCCATGGGGGGCGTTTATCACTGGCCTTCATCCAGCTGCGTATGGGTGCAATGTCCACATCAGCATCCTGGGCCTGGCTCAGCTCCCCCATGGTCCAACCATGAAACAAGGAAGCTGTGTCAAGAGTCTTAGCCACGTATATTTTTTCAGTCAATTTCACAGTGCATCCATCAGTATGAGCATTCTGATGCAATTTGTCTGTATCAGTGGAAGTGTTTTGGTCTAAAGTCTCTAAATCTGATGTGAGGGTGTTTTGACTTACCCCCACTGGACAAACTGTTGTGGTGGGTGGTCGGTCCTCTACCCCCACTGTACAAACTGCTGTGGTGGGTGGTCTGTCCTCTACCCCCACTGGACAAACTGCGGCAGTGGGTGGTCGGTCCTCTACCCCCACTGAACTCAGCAACAGGGAGCTGGTGTCAGAGTTCAAATCACACTGGACAGCTTGATGGTTGATAGTTTTGGGTGATGTAGAAAAATTTGGCACTTTACATGGGCAGGACTGGCGGCAGGGTCTCCTGGAGAGGCTGTCAGCATTGGTGTGCTGTCGACCCGGGCGGTGGATAATCTCAAACTCATATTCAGCCAGCTTCTCAAGCCATCGAGCTAACTGTCCTTCTGGCTCTCTCATTTTGGTCAGCCAGCGCAGACTGCTGTGGTCCGTACGCACCTTGAACGGCCGGCCGAGGAGATACTGGCGAAAATGGGATGTGAAATCCACTATGGCCAGAAGTTCACGTCTTGTTGTGCAGTAGTTTTGTTCAGGCTTTGCCAACTTGCGACTGCCATAAGCCAACACTCGTTCCACACCCTCCTGCATCTGCGACAGTACAGCACCAATGCCGGTGTCACTCGCATCAGTGTCGAGTATCATTTCACCGCAGTCCAGGGGATAGCCAAGAATGGGGGCTGAGGTGAGACGACACTTTAACTCGTCGAAAGCAGCTTGGTGTTCAGCATGCCACTGGAAACGTGCATTTTTCATGGTTAGGTTATGAAGGGGTTCAGCAATAGATGCAAAGTCTTTTACAAATCGGCGATAGTATGAGGCCAGGCCGATGAAACGTCGAACCTCCTGGATGGACGATGGAGTGGGCCACATTTGGACCTTTTGGACCTTGCTGGGGTCCGTAGCTATACCCTGTTCAGACACTATGTGACCTAGGTAAACCACCTCGCGGCGGAAAAGGCAGCATTTGGCAGGTTTTAATTTCAGGTTAGCTTGTTGTAGTCTGTAAAACACCTGGTCAAGCCGCTGCAGCATTTCTGACACATTCCTCGCCAGCACGATGATGTCGTCCAGGTAGACCAGACAGGTCTCCCATTGCATGCCAGCTAAAACACGGTCCATCAGCCGCTGAAATGTCGCCGGGGCATTGCATAATCCAAACGGCATGACGTTCCACTCAAAGAGACCTGTCCTGGCGCAGAATGCAGCTGCTTTGCGTGCTCTCGGCGTCAGCTCCACCTGCCAGTAACCTGAAGTAAGGTCCAACGTGCTGAACCATCTGGCAGTAGACAGTGTATCCAGCGTGTCCTGGATACGGGGCAGAGGATACGCATCCGGTATGGTTCGCTCATTGAGAACCCTGTAATCGATGCAGAGCCGATAGGTCCCATCCTTCTTACGTACCATAACTATGGGTGAGGCCCAGCTGCTGTGGCTGCTTTGGGCGAGACCGTTCTGTAGGCTGTCATGTATCTGCTGGTTGGCGTATTGCTGCTTCTCTTTCGCCATCTTACGTGGAGGTTGTTTGATCGGGGCACCTGGACGAAGTACAATATCGTGCTGGACGAGGTTGGTTCGGCCCAGGTCAGTAGGCCCAGTAGAGAACACATGTCCATAAGTAGAAAACAAACGTTTAAGTTGGAGACATTCACCATCATTGAGGTCCCTAGAGCTCTGGGCATAGAGCTCTTCCAGGTGCAAAGGAACTACAGGGGAGCTGGCTGGTGAGTCTGCGGCCGGTGAGACATAGGAAGACTGCATGGCTTCAGCTGGCTGGAGGAGACCAGCCATGGATCCTTCTTTGATGGTCACAGCTTTGTTGCCAGGATTAAAGAGGCGAAGGGGGACCGTTTTGGACGTCTGGGGATGAACTAAAACTCTGGCGAGGAGTACTTTGTGTTTCTCCACAAAACCCTTGGTGGGGCTAAGTATCATATAATAATAATAATAATAATAAATTCAATTTATACCGCACTTTTCATTAATAAAAATCTCAAAGTGCTACAACAATAAAAACAGTGATAAAATCAAATAAAATCAATAATGGTATTAACTAAGATTAAAAACAGAATCATGTGGAGGCAGAATAGGCCTGCTTAAAAAATAAATAAATAAATAAATAAAACAAGTGATACAACCCATATCACTGCGGGCTGTCCCACTTAGATGCACGCTGCCCTTCACAACATACTCCTGTCCTGGTTCCACCACCACAGTTCTGGATATTTTCACTGCATGCGACTTCAGGTCAGATTCAGATTGGTAGTAGGGCACTTCTTCACCAAACAGAATGATGCGGTGTCTGCCAAAATCAAGACGGGCTTCAGCTTGTGTGAGGAAGGGATGCCCCAGCAGCACTTCTAACCCTGTTATATCTGCTACAATAAAATCTACATCCACCTGACGATTGTTGATGCTGACAGGTATCTGGGCCTCACCCAGCACTGGCACATCTACAGGTCCCACCCCCAGTAAAGTCTCAACAATTGATGAATGCAGCTGAGGTCTCATGTCAGGATGGATGGAATTAAAGTAGCGCAACGGCAGCACATTTCTCCGTGCCCCACTGTCCAACACAGCACACACCTCCACTTCATAGATTCGCATGAGGATACTCATTTCTTGGCTATGGCCTTTCAGGTGGAGCACGGTGGGTTCTTGGGTATCACCGGAGGAGCTACTGAATGTCAAAGCTTTGGTGGTCTTGTGGGGCGAGGGGCACTGCTTCTGGATGTGACCCCAACCTTGACAATTGTGGCAACGGACTCTCCCCTTCGCCAAATTTTTGCGGTTATTAAAGGCTGAGGGTGGGTGTGTGGCAAACTGATTCGGTGAAGGGTTGGTTACAGGTGTAGTTTTATTAACACTTTCATGTTGGTCATTGGCTCTGACTACAGCAGCTCTGGGCCGTCGTTCAACCATGCCGCGGGCTCCTGACTGCATGGTACTGGTGACATAAGCTGCAGCCCTTTTTGTGGTCTCATGAGCATGGGCTATTTCATATGCACGGGCGAGCGTGGCTGGTCGTTGCTCTAATAGTTTCTGAACTATTTCAG